>JAOVYX010017587.1:0-51536 GCA_035668315.1 Drosera spatulata | reverse complement strand
TCTTAGATTTAAATATATAACCTTTAAGCACGATTTATTTTAAAATCGTAACGTTATATATTCATTTTAAAACTCCCCAAATTCTCGGATATTACAACTTGAAACTCCACTAGATGAACGATATCGAGTGCGAATGCAAGACGTGATCCTTTGTATGCTGGCATGGGCCGCTCCCTATGCTATGATCAAGAAAGACGATGGGCAGTGCAACAATGATCGCGCTGGGCACTCCAAGATCAAGTCTTCCGAAACTCGTAATCAGATTTCTTCCACAACTGCTTAGTTATGCTCATGAAGTATAGTCTAGTTAGGAAATACAGTTCTATTTTTCCATTTATATGAGTCTTTTTCTGAAGTACATCTTGCATTGTCCGGACCCTGTATATGATAGGATATCTGTTGGGGAAAGACGGTAACTTTTTCAATTTGCTTAAACCTACGAGGAAATGTTTCAACCAATCAAAGTACAATATGCAATCCGACAAATCAAAGACGAGTTTAACACAACACTTTTAACGTGAAAAACCTCCAAAAATTTAGAAAGTAAAAATCACGGGATCGATTTCGAATTCCATTCAAACACTTCGCTATCACGGTTTTGATACAAAACCAAGTTTCACTAGGTACACAACCTAAATATCACCACAAATAAGAGGATAACGTCTCTAATCCAACAATAACGGGATTCACAAGTGTAACGCCACGACTTTCCGCGTAGGAAGACACGTGAGCGTTATACCGTCACGGACCCGGTCCGTGACAAGGCTTAACAAACCGAATGGGTTTTAGGATTTCAGAAGTCAAGGAACTATTAACAGTAGCCACAATCATAACTTACAGTTTCAAATACCTGTTTAGTTACATCTCTTAAAGCGAAAGCTACGCAGATCGTTTATTACATATAACAATAAAGTCATCTGATCTGCTGTAATATCTGAAATACATGAGTTCATCTAAGTGCATACAAGCTCTCTCTAAGAGCCTTCAGGAGCTGCTTGGGGCATACCTGCAATTGAAAAACATAACCGTGAGCTATTGAAGCTCAGCAACCTCTGGAGTATGAATCCCAATTACAGGGAACTTCCGCTAACGGCTATGACGACAGCCGAAAGTCCCTAAAATATTTTTATATGTATAGGAAAAATATGGGCACCATATCACACATCATCGCTTCTCATTCCTTATATAGCTTTGTATCGCTTTTAGGAGTCATTCCTTTATTTTGCATTTAATTAGGGTTTATGACTTGACTCAAAAGCAACGACAACTCCAAGGATATGACCGACTCGGAGTACAGAGATATGATAAAGTGTCAATCGTCATCCGGGTTTCCCAACAGATTCTGTTCCCGCACCTGCATACCCTGTGCATCGCCTTGCACCTCTTGTGCACATTCAATGAGGTATCGTTTGCCTGCATTGAGATAATTTTGGGCCTCCCTGCAGAGAGTAACCCATGGCCCCGCCACTACGGCGTAGAAGCCGCTGCATGCATGCAAAGAGGATGGGGGATGTCCATCGCTCCCTATCTAGTTTTTACCCGTAACAATGACTCAGATGATAATACAGGAGTGCAATGACTCACACGCAAGCCACCAAGGCTATTCTGAAAAACAGATGATCGCTATGGACAGAAAAAGGGACACCATGTTCGACCTTCTCAACACATTCAAGAAACGACCACTGAACCACAAGGGATGTCAATGCCGTCCAGTTCAAGGAGGCGTTATTTCTTATTCGTTTGTTTTTCATTAGTTCACAAGGATAGTGCAACTATGATTCACATCCCCCATCCCCTTTTATTAATCATTTAGAGGTCGCTTTCATTTATTTCCCAAGAAGGGAATATAATATAGGGTACATTCTAGTTCATTTCAATCCCAATTATCCCATCGCATGTCAAACGTGTTCGTTTTATGCACGTTTGACTATTTATTCACATGCGTGGATGTTATATATCTCAAATACGCGTTTAGATTTAAGGTTCAGGGCTCGAAAATATATTTTTCCTGGACAGAAGGCCTTCGGGACGCGATCGGGCGTATCGCGGCCGCGACATTGGTCTGTCACGGCAAATCTAAAACCCTACGGGTAGGCTAGCCAGACTGTGAAAAACTACGCGAAAGCCTTTATTTTTTTTCCCTCAGCCTGAGGCCCAGGCGCGGCCACGACCACCCTCGGCGCGGACGCGACCTCCTTCACACTCGGCGCAGGCGCGACCCCGTAGCAGGCGCGACCACCCTCACACTGGTCGCGAGCGCGACGAAACACAGGGCAGAATCCTCAAGGAACCTCCCTGCCCGTCCACGGAACACCCAAATCACGATTCTAAGCCACCAAATCATCATACACACATCAAACATAGCATAAACACGTCCCAAAACATGCATTGACGTGATTGAATCGTGTGAACGAATAAAAGAGGTGCATCGAACGAGTGAGGTTATCTTCAACGCGTTTGGTTTTCTTAAGCACACGAGGTCACGGATTGATCCGTTAGCGTCCCCTAGCCGTGCTGCCAACACTGGTCCTCCCCCCGGCTTGTTGCTGCCTTCGCCTTGATGATGGTGTGTTGATAGTGATGATGGAAACAATGGTTTGATGACGATGATGATGTTGATGATGATTGTTGGCGTTGATGATGATCTTGATGGTGATGGGGCTGCTGGTGGCTGCAGGAGGAGGAGCAAGCTGCAGGGGAATGGTGATGGTGGCCGGCAAGGAGGAGATGATGGTGGAGAAGTGTGGTGAAGTGGAGAAGGTAGGCGGGAGTGGGTTTGGGTGGAAGAAAAGGAAAAGAAAGAAAAGGGTGTGTGCGTGTGTGTGTGATCCCACGTTTCGTCCCACGAAAAATCTCGTTCACTCCATTATTCACTCAATTCTCGTAATATTAATCCATCAAAAATCTATTTTCATCGATAGATTAATCCCGTGTACGAAGATATGACCTTTCGAGTCAAAATTCATTGTTTTTGGGGTTAAATCAATAGTCCTTACGCGTAACGTTTATAACGTTATAACGTAACGTTTATAACGTTATAACGTAACGTTTATAACGTTATAACGTAACGTTATTTGTTCGTAACGTTTATTGACGCGTTCAACCAATCATCCAAAATATTTTATCGTCATATTTGATTTAATTAATCAAATATTTTCTTAGTTTTAAATATATAACCTTTTACTACGATTTATTTTAAAAATCGTAACGTTATATATTCGTCTCAAAACTCCCAAATTTCTCGGGTATTACAACAAGTGTATAGTGAAGATCTACAAGTAAAAACAACACCACCAAGAGAATAAGGATAGATTTCATCAAAAAACTGTCGTTGTTGTTCGACACAGGATTGACAGATGTACGAACCCGATCGACTATCCAACCATTGAATATGAAGAACAGGCTGTCGCGTACACGCTCACCGAAAATCAGCTTGATCCGACGACGGATGACCCTTGATCCTACTGTTTTCCTCCAACTGCGCAGACCAATTTTCTTCTTAGTTTGCTCTTTGTCTGCTTGCTGTTTTGCTGCTGTGTTTGTTATGTGCGTTGACGTCTTTGTTGCTGCTAATAAGACCATAAAACAAACACATATAGGAGACAAAGATAATAAAGGATGGGACATGGGTGGGATAAGGACTAGTAGCAACTAGTCCAACAATACCTAGGTTGTTTTTCTGAAGCGATTTTCCAAGTTTTTTTTATCATAGCATTTGCTTGCAGCATCATAGTGCAACAAGGCAGGTTTATGGATTTTCCATATTGATCTTGCGATAGAAGATATTGACCGACCAACAGATTTTATTGAGTTAATATTTTTTTTATTAATTATATTTGTTTCAAATTTATTAATATTTAATCATTATTATTTTTCAAAATCATCGGTGAAAACTTGAACGATCAAGATTAAAATATTTCAGTTAGATATAAAATCAATTACACGCTATAGGACTATAAACATTATTGAATACACTCTCATCAAGTCATAAACACATACAATCAACAATAATCACACCGAGCTAAGTCTCACATGGATACTTCTTTCCACAATGAACAAAACTATGGATCAATAACACATTGAAGGTCAGGTTGTGCTTATTTAACATCTTTCGAAGACATAGTATCACATAAAGTAGCTTTAAATCTCTAAACATATCGCTAACGTTTTAATTTTAATTATCATATATAATAGACACACATCAAGATATTATATGAACTACATCAAAATATTAATCTGCTACAAAGAATCATATCACTAATGCAACAATATATTTTATAAAGGGATTAAATACTTTTATTTTATGGATAAAACACATAAATTAAAATCAAAGATTAAACGATGACCTTATCTAAAGAAATCAAATTAATATTTATAAAAAAAATCAAATTAAAAAATCTCTTCCAATTTCCTCATTTAAATTGATTATATACCCCTTTAATATCCACCTCGATTTCCTCTTTTCATCATTCGAATCAAATTCTAGGGTTTCTTCTCCTCTCATCTCCGCCCCCAAATCGATTCGATCGGCGATTCAGCTATGGCGTCGAAGCGGATCTTGAAGGAACTCAAGGATCTGCAAAAGGATCCTCCCACCTCTTGCAGCGCCGGTATCGATTCTCGATTTGTTCTGTCTGCGATTTGTAATCGATTGTTTTGTTGATGTCTGTGTTGATCGGTGGGTCTATGTGTTGGTGATTGTGGCTTGGGGCTTCATCTTCGTGGGGTGGTTGATAATGATCTTGGATTTGTTAGGGTTTTCTGTGTTGGAACGCCTCTCTGATATTTTGTTGAGCAACAAATTATTGTGAGAAAAGGGAGAAAACATTAGTGAAAAAATCAAAATGACTGTGATGAGGGAAACGATTATTGGAAAATTGTGTCTCCGGTGTGAGGAAAACAGTAATGTTTCGTATCGTCTGTTACAGTGTCTTTGTTTTAGATATCCGATAGCTATACCGAACATTCTTGATTCGCTGACGAGGGAAACAGATACAGAAATCAGTGACGAGAAGCCATATTCATCAGGGTCTTAGTTGTTTTCTGGTGCATTGACGAAGTTGTTGATAATTGGCAGTTTCAAACTCTAATTAGCATTGTGATATCTGACTTGATATCAAATACAAGCTGAGTCTCTTTATAGTCTTTTTTGTAGTCTTCTGGTGTTCTGGTTCATAGTAGCTCTTCAACAGAAGTGTGTTTATACTTTTTATGAGTATGACTTTATGGAAAGACTGATTTTCAGAGAGCTGTACTGAATGAAAAAAATGCTTTTAAGTTCATCTGTGAAGCACCTCTTATCTTGTTATCTGCAACGATTACAATTTACGAAGCTGTCAGTACTCCACAAGCCATTGGAAGATCATCAGATACTTCTGCCTTCATTACGGGCCTTTTATTTCTGTGTGTGGTACTTAACATGAAGAATAAAGCTGAAACACGAACAGGATAATTTGTTCCTCTGGAATTCAACTTATCAAGAAGAGAATTCTGAGAGGATAAGTATTCAATTAAGTTTGTTCACTGAAGGAGCCCATAGATAGGTTGAATCTTTTCAATGAGTTCTCAATTGGGCTTCAGGAAGTTGAATAAGTTATCTGGAGTGGACCTCTTTTTAATTTTGGGTCTTTCTTGTGGCCTAATTATGATACTATTGCTTGTTGATTTCTGCATTTATCTTTTATAGTGTAGACTGCCTACTTCCAACTTGTACAACTGGAGCTACGTCCACCATGTGGTGTCATCATTTTACGAACAATTATTTCTATTCTATTCTTTTTTCTTTTTCTTTAGCCGACCCCACTTGATGGGATAAAGGCTTGATTTGTTGTTATTTTTTGTTGTTGTTGTTGTTTTTTTTTTTTTTTTTTTTTGAATTTTATCCTGGTTTTGGCACTTACCCTTTCTATGGTCGCGTTGTAGTTATATGTGTTACATTTTATCCATCCAAGTTCTAAGCTGGTTATTCTTATGCTGCAGGCCCAGTTGGTGAAGATATGTTCCATTGGCAGGCGACTATAATGGGTCCTACTGATAGCCCTTATGCAGGTGGCGTGTTTCTTATTACAATCCATTTTCCTCCGGACTATCCATTCAAACCACCCAAGGTATGCCATTCACATGAGCACATCAGTTTACATTTAAGCCTTAACCAAATAACGATGCCTATCCTGTCTTCTCCTATGTGGCCTTGCTGTTGCATGAAATATGACATACTTTTTGTGTAGATCTAAATGTAAAATAACTCCCATTATTATGGCTCACATCAGCTTTAGTGCTCAAGTCCTGGATATACATACTTCAGGATATCCACGGAGGGGAGGGGAGGAAGAGGGAATTGAGAAAATATACTATTGGTGTTGTTCATGATATAAGGAAACAGATGCAGAGGCAATGGTAATATAGCAGAATGTTCTCCTCAAATTTCTATCTAATCGTTATGATTATGAAGGGAAAAATATTGATCTTATCGTGCCTTGATTCCTCTGATTATTCCCCAACTTTCATTCGAAATCTGTGAACATTAGTGGTTGGAACTTGGAAGTCACTGTGCAACTGAGGAATACACAACTCACAGCTTCGATCCAAGTAGGAGAAATAACAAAGAATAATCCCAATTTACAATGACATGCACTTATGCATTCTCAATTCAGTCTTGACATAGTACTATCCACATGCTAAAAGTTGTTTCGGTTCCTTGCTCTTAATAGGAATTGGGAACATGTGTGTGATCATGGTTATAATCTTGTGCATAATAGTAATATTACAATCTTGAGTTGATCTTCACTTGTATATATATAAACGATGATTATACCATGATTCTATTGAAAATCTAGTGAACGGTTTTGACTTGTGTGCTGCTCTTTCCTCTGGCTGGGTTTTGTAGGTTGCATTCAAGACAAAGGTTTTCCATCCCAATATCAACAGCAATGGCAGCATTTGCCTAGACATATTGAAGGAGCAGTGGAGTCCAGCTTTGACTATATCCAAGGTGATGCATTCTTTAGCGTTTTCTCTAAACGTAGACTATACATAACAATTAGTGTCCATTCTTGACCAGTTTGCTTGATACTCATATATGACATACCTGCTACACATTAGTAGCTTTTGAAGCAATGATTTTGCGTCACAGGAAGAACATTCTTTTTATATGTTCAATTCACCACCATGATGTATGCATCTAACGTGCCTCATGGATCTGGATAGAATTATTTCTTCGCATTTTGCTCTCACATCAATTGGAATCATGTTTTCTGAAATATATCACATGACTGCAGTATAAAAATAGTGTTCTGATCATATTATGCTTGTGGCATATGGGAACATCATCTCGGTGTAGAATTTTCATCCGGTCATTCGAAGGATTTTGTTGGTATCAGTGCTTCTGGGTTGTAGTGTCTTTGGAATTGCATCTATATCTTCATGCTGAATCTTATAATCTGTCCAAGCACTTTTCGGCTGGTTACATGTTTTATCTCAAAGAGTGACAAATTTTTGTTCTGTGTTCAGGTTTTGCTCTCTATCTGTTCCCTCTTGACAGATCCTAACCCTGATGACCCCCTGGTGCCGGAAATCGCTCATATGTACAAGACCGACAGGGCCAAGTATGAGACAACTGCTAGGAACTGGACCCAGAAGTATGCCATGGGCTAGTTCGCTTTCTTTATCATGAGTCTATAGCATGTTAGTATAACGGTCGTATGAATGTTACCTTTCTGACCTTTCGTGAAGCAAGTGTGAATTGGATTCTCTTGTTCGTCATCAGTGGTAGAAATGAAAGTTGTCTGCGCTTGAATGTTTGGGATATTTTGAAGTTGAATTTATCATAAAGTTGTGCTTTCCAGTGTTTTACCTATTTGTAGCTGCATAAGTTATGGTCATATCATTTGGTTTGCATGCACAGGTTTAATCTTACTGGTATGATGACTATCGTGTATGTTATCGTCGGAATCCTACTGTTCTTGCCTCTAGACCTGCTTGAACTAGTTGGACCGTCACTAAAGTTACGACATAAAAATGGTTTCTATGATGTAACTTTATAATTCAAGTTCTATTCATGGAAGAGCAAAAGATGCTGAAAAGAAAAGGGGAGAGCACAGCAGAAAAAACCACGTTTTTGATTTGGACCATCAACTACCTTTAAGAATTGTTAAACGTGACCGCCATTGTCAATTTTCTCTTTTCATAAAACTTCTATTGTCTATTGCTATCAACAGCTTGAAGGGATTCTTAGGTTAAATAAAAATCGTCACCGGATATGTCAAGGCTTACGCCATCGAAGTTTATGCTCTTGAAGTATGTCATTCTATTGTTAGTCATCTTCAAAAAGTTCAACAGAAGGGCATTTTTCATACTTGAATCCGCCCCATTGTAAGTGCCCAGGCGTTTCATTTCTTCACGACCGGACGAGAACTTTAATGAGGAAATTCTTGCTTTAGGCAGAATAACCTGGTTTTCATCATCGAGAAAAAAAGTTAGAATTTCTATCGATTCTTCAATTTGAAAACCTATGCACGTGGACTTATTGATCCGAAATCATCGTGTAAGTGAGGCAGCTGTGTGCTTAAAGTATCATTTTTCCGAAACGACGATGAACATGAATGTTGGTTGTTCAACTAAATATAGTTTGATGTTATTTTCTAGTCTTAATTGATGTGAGATGTGTCTTTACGATGATAACAAAATATACGAAAGACCTGTTTCCTTAAAAGTTTTAAGATAACTATGTGCATTAAGTACAAAGGAGATGCCAAATACTACTCGCCTAATTTAACCTACAAGTATCTCGAACTTCTTCTTAGCTTCTTGGCTCCTAATTCTCGGATTTTGTGTTCACCATCAAGGCTTCACGATTGTGATATGGACACACATCAGCTTCATGGCATGACCAAAAAGGATATGCCATATTGCCACGTTCATGCACTCAATTTATCCAAAAGTAGCATCCATTATTTGTGCTATTGCCCGTGAGAAACACCATAATAATTTAGGCACAGGTCCATTGAGAGATATTGATAGGCCAATCACTTCACCTTTTTCTCAATGGTTCGTCCAACATTTGTTAAAAAGCTTCTCTGAGGATAGTTATGAAGCTGAAACTCAAAATCGATTTATGAAGTATTCAATAACTTAACGTCTGTTTTCAAATGTTGGCTAGAGGAGAAAAAAGGTTCTCATCATGGAGCAACATGAATCAAACTCTGTCTCGATGAAAAATGAATTAAACTCATACAAAATATTATTTTTTTATCTCATAAAAAATACAGCATTTATTTTATTTGGATGATCCATAAAAATTACAATACTTATATATTTGAAAAAATTTTCCTACAAAACTATCAAAGCACTCCTACTACTCCCTAAATCCCGTTTATTTTGCAACATTTCATCATCACTGCACTATTCAAGAAACACGTATTTTGAGAAGTTTCGTTATTCTCTTAACGACATAAAAAAATTACATCATTAATGCATGGTTGAAGTACATAACTTAAAGTATCATAAGTGTTTCATAAAATTTGACGTAAAATAATGTTTGATCGTTCCGCAAATAATTTATAGCTTGAATAACTTTATTACTTATTTAAACTAAGATTGCAAAATAAACGAAACGAAAGATTATTTATTTTGTATCACATCAACTTATTCCATTATTATTATTTTTTTGTTTTTTTCTTTTTCTTCTCTTTCACAAAATTACAAGAACATAAATACTCCCTCCGTCCCATAATAAATGCAACATTTCATTTTTTATACTATTCAATACGTATTTTGAGAAGTTTCGTTATTTGTCTTAATGACGTAAAAAAATTATGTCACTGACCCATGATTGAAGTATATCACTTAAATTATCATTAGTGTTTCACAAAAATTTTGCGAAAAATGATGTTTAATCATCCCGCGACATAAGTCAAAATTTGCTTCGACAAATCCCAAAATCAAATCGTTGTAGTATTTATTTTGGGAGGGAGAAAGTATAACTTATAACATACTCTCATATACTTTGCACTATTTCGATCCGACATGCAAAACGATATAAGTTTTGATCGATGTTACGAGATGATGAAATATTATTTTTTTAAAAAAATATCATGAAATATTAATGATAATAAACATTATATAATATAATTTGAGATCAATAAAAACTATAAATCATATCGTTTAGATAAATAATCAAATCTATTCAATTACTTATAAAATAATATATAAAAAAATTATAAAATTTATAACACGAAAAGAGAGTACTCAACCATCAAAATAGATCCAAGTCAATAGGTTGTGTTTTGTGTGGTGAAGGGAGTATGAGACTGCAGTAAGTCCGTGGCACGCGCACCCCAACGCGATTGAACTTGCAGCGCTAGTAATTTTTGGCGGGAAAAGTGGGGCCCGTCAAGTACGGCGCAGTACTAAGCGTCACAGGCCACGTGTCGATATATAGACCGTGAAATGCGGCGAAGTGGCAGGTGAATCGGACGGTGTAAAAACGTTCCCACAGAAAATATCTTCTTCTTCTTCTTTTTGTCTCTGTAACCGAACTGTCACTATTTGTTCGGCTCCGACCAAAGAATGGATCTTCAAATTTCAAAATTTCGAATTTCTAATTTACCCTCACCGTCCAAAAATCACAAATAAACTTACCGTGCAAGCCAAGTTGTGTGGCGGTTAATTTTTGTGTATTTTTCATAATAATTTGAAGAGACTTAAAAGAGAATACAAGAGAAAATGAAGTAAAAACCCTAGCTAAAAAAATGTGGCAATTGTAGTATGTAAAGAATTATTAACCCAATGATAACTATAACATAATCTTTCCTCATACATATATGATCAGTTGATCAAAGATTCAATATCTTTTTTTTTATAAAAAAGATTCAATATTCTTGATCATATGATAAAACGATAAATCTTGCATAAAAACATGTTTGAAATTACGTATGTTGTCGATTTTTCGATTAAGCCATTCACCTCTATTATCGCTGCATCTCATATGAAAAAAACTACATTATCAAGTATAGGGTCGACTGAGACCAAAATATATCAATCAATACTTACGAGACGAAGTAATATTAGCTGAGAAAGTGTGACTAGGAGTGAGCAAAAGTTTCCCAATGAACCAAACCGTACCGTACCGAACTTGTACGGATCATTTATAGTAAGGGATGGAAATGTTGAAATACTGGAACCGAAAAATCAGTACTGGACAGGAAATTACTTTTGGGAATCGTCCCATGTGTCCCGATTGGACCGAAAAGTTATAGATTATGAATCGGTTTATTAATAACTACAAACACGATGTAATTTACAATAAAATGTGTCAACAATGTAAGTGTGACGTTTTCAATAATTCTCATTATGTTAATTCATCTACTCAATGGAGTTACTAACTTACTGTATCATCCAAAGTATAACTGCAGCCTTGCAGGGATTCTCTTCATTTTCTCCTCAGTTTTGATTACTTATCCTACATATGCCATCGAGTATCAATTGTTCTTGCATGTTTCTTGTTTATGCGTTTTATTTGTAGCTCTTGTTGAGATGTTTACTTCGTTTGTGTCTTGCTATTTCTATGACTGGGCCTGTGATATTGTTTTTGTTTCGTTAGATTTTGATTCGCCTTACCATACATATATTGCGTACGTAAGTACCGAGAGAACCGAAAATACAAGGTTTTTCGTATCGAAGAACCAAAAACCGATATCAGAAAACTTGGGACGGGATGAGATAAAATTTTTCAAGGATCGAAAATATTGGTATGGGACTGGAAATGGTCTAATATCGGACATCGTTTCGTACCATGCATATCCTTATAAGAATAAGTCCAACCATGAGTTATATATGATGTTATATTTATATTTTGATATCAAATTATAAAAATAGGATTCCAACTATGAGTTAAAACTGATGCTAAAATAGATTGAGTTAAACTTGGTTTCAAATTTGACACCAGATATAAGTATAGTTATGATTGTCATTTCAGCATTTTGGTTAATTTTTCAATTATTTATGTTTAAGTTTGATTAATTCATCAATAAATACATAATTGAATTTAAATTGATTCTATTTTATTCTAAAATACAATCAAATATTAAATCAAGAATTACATAATTGATATCAAAATTATTTTTTAACATTAAATTCTAATAATACTACATCGATTTTAATTTTATGGTTCGCATTCTTACAACCAATAAGCCATTTTTTTAAACAGATGAGAATGACTGAATGAGGCAGTAAATGCCGGTTACCAAACTGGTCCAATCAAGATCCTATAAAACAGCAAAATTCCCTTCATATTTTCCCCCACTCTCTTCTTCATCGGCCCCTCCACTTTCACTTCTCAACTGATCCTTCAACTCACACGCACCCTCTCCTCTCCTCTTCATCTCCCTCACTCAAAACCCCCAATATTTCACCACCCATTTCTCAATTTTCCCCAAAAGTCCCAGAAAAAAAAAAACCAAATAAGAATCTGCTCTGTTTCATCCATCACCACATAATGTGAAAAAGATTCGATCTTTGATACAATCAAGCCATGAATCGAAGTGGGTATTCGCCGATCAAGTTCACGGAGTACCGGAAAGTGATTCACAAGGAATCCTCAAAGGGTCCGAGACTTGTACGGATCACGGTCACCGATGCCGATGCAACAGATTCATCATCTAGCGAGGACGATGAAAACGCGATGATGAAGCGATCGAGGATCAAGAAACATGTGAACGAGATCAGGATTCGAGAAATGGGTAGCGATCAGAAATCGAAACCAGGTTCGAGAAATGGGAAATTCAGGAGGGTGAAATTGTTGGCGGAAAAAACAGGGGATTTGGCCGAAAAAAACAGGGGATCGCCGGAGATGAAGTTCCGGGGAGTGAGGCGGCGGCCGTGGGGGAAGTATGCGGCGGAGATCAGGGATCCCGGGAGGCGGGCGAGGATTTGGCTCGGGACGTATGATACGGCCGAGGAGGCAGCCGTGGCCTATGACACGGCTGCCGTGATGATAAGAGGCCCGGGAGCCTCTACGAACTTTGCGAGGCTCCCGGAGAGGGGTTCGGGATTGGAGATCAATGTCGGGTCGGTTTCGGGGTATGATTCGGGGAAGGAGTCACAGGGTTTGTGCTCTCCAACTTCTGTTTTGAGGTTCCAAACGTGTGAGAAAACAGAACAGGGGAAATGTGACGGTGACCGGAGAGTGGCCGAGGCGGTGGATGGAGAGATTGGATTGCCGGATGAGTGTTTGGTGCTTGATCCTTGGGTTTTGAATCATTTCTTTAGCTTTGAGACACCAATGCCTATATGTTACGATGACTGCTCCTATGCTATCAATCTTGAGGGTTTCGACGACTTTGATGGCGTCGACGAGGTTTGTGGTGGTGGTGTTGGTGGTTTGGTAGATGATTTTGGGTTATCAAGTTCAAAGTTTGAGATTGAAGATTACCTTCTCCAAGAGGCCTAAAATGTGAAGGATGGGGTTTAAGTCTATAAGTATATCAAGAAAGTGACTTGTTTTGGGGTTTTGTTGATCATATGGTTTAATTAATGGGGATGAGTTTTGGGTATTGGAAAGTTGAAGAATGTGTAGGGTTTTGGTTTTCCCACAACTACAATTGTTTGAACAATAGGGTTTTGGTGGTGGTGATTAGTCTAAGTTGATGAGTTTTGGGGTAAAATAGGTGTTTGTCTCTCTATATAGTGCCTATGTGTTCCATCTAGGGTGGTATGTGTATAATGATGCAAATAATTGAATAGTGTGCATAGTATGCAGATAATTAGATTAACTATCTTGTGTATGGATGAACAATTGGAATGTGAATATATAACTTTGGCTTTGTTTTGTTGTGCAGTGTGAAATTGTAGATAGTAAGCAATATTTAGTTAAATTATACACAAGCTAACATAAGAGAACTATGTCTTGAGCTCGGACATCGGACCCGATTGGTTCCCATATCACAGCGAACAAATTTCAACATCAAATCTCCATCGCAAATGGTTTCTAGTTCAACTTAAGTTCTTCATCGCGACGTCTTTGCCCTTGTCTTGACCTTGTTCTCACGTATGATTGGCGCCGCATCCACAAATAGGAGTGACAGCTGTGACCTTTCAATCAAACTTAAGAACACATAAAAAGATAGGGGACGGGATCCATGAGATACCAAGTTTGGATGCAGTCACAACTCATTGAGTTCTGTCACATTCTGTGTTTGGGAGCAAAGTGGATAGGTGAAATGGGGACATAGCCAAAATTTTAAAGGGTACATGTACCTTTATCCATTCTCAGATGAGATTTTGAGATCTCTTGGTAGATGTGGGGAAGAGAGAGGACCCTTCGGCCTTTAGATTGTATGGTTCAGTGCTTGAGTGTACTTGTTTGCATGAGACTGTTCATAACTTCTCCCAAAATTTCAATTTTGGCAACCTATGAGGTGACATTGGACTCATGGAGTATTAAATTTTGCTTGGAAACTTAGGTTTTATGCATTGAATTTGTTGGGGACATGAGAAAGTACAGAGTACCCTTCTTATGGTAAACATGAGATCTGTACGTAATTGTAGGACTGTCGTTGAAAAGTAGTGTGTGATTCCGATTATGAGAAACCATCAAGGCGATAGTCCAAGATGTCATGACTGAGAGCGAGTTCAGATGGATAATCTCCTGAAAAATTGCTAAACGGGTTACTAAAATAACATTCTTAGGACTGAATATTGACAACGGACCCTACGTGGCAGCTCAAAAGGTTGTTATATTCGTAAGGATCAAACCCTGGGGAAAGCAGTGGAGAAAGGCAAGGGCATACATGGAATCAAAGAGCTGCGGAATGCAGATGCATTAAGCCGCATACCTGATGCAGGTTTTTTGACTGTGAATCTAACAGGAAGACACTGGAGGCCTAATTTCAAGACACAAACAAACTGTTTGAAGAGATTTAAGTAAAGTAGAGGAACAGAAAACGCCGAGTACTTCATCGCAGGTTAATCTCAGTTGAAGGAACATGCTGTTTTCCGGTGTAAATTTAGAACATAAGCAGCAGATCTGTTTAGGCACTCCAGGGGTTTACCTGCTATGTTTCAGAAGTATAACAATAATGCAATGCGGCTATTGCAAGGACTTTGATCATGCTCGCAATAGTAGAAGATTTAAACACAGACAACAAGCTATTGTGTTAGAGAAGAATTGGATAGATGGCCTTGCAACAATTCCACTCATGCCAGGATGCCTCAGCAAAAGGAAATTGTACGGCATGATGGCTCAATGCCGACAGCAGCTTTACTTAACCATATGTATACATTGATATTCCTTAAACTTAGACACGCGGGCTAAATATCGAACTGTAAATTAGGGTGGCCGATTGTGTGATGGTTGAGTCCCTAGTTCACTTTTGCAACTATTGTTTTAATGCACCCAAAATCACAGATAACTTGATGACCACAAACGTCAAGTTGTGACCACGGAAATTGAAATCCATCAGAACTTGACAGAACCAACCACCATTCACCGACTCATGTTAACAAACGGGAACCTAGCGCAGCACAATTCAGCGATTCAATGCAACAGCGTTCAGCGAACGCATTATGCAATGTAGTGATAGAGGAAACAAGAACAGTTGAAGAACAGGGAGAAGACAGTGGGTTCACAAACCCTTCATGAACATGAGGCACCAAAATAAATCATATCCTTAAGCTTGAGTTATTCATATTGTATCCCCATACATAGCCATGACCATGGTCCCGTGGGTTCCGTGAAAGGGAGAAACCGAAACCAAAATCTTAAGAGAGGGTTTCGATTCCGGTGCAATCTCGATTTCGGTTTCGTTCCAATTTCGCTTCGAAATATAGTAAAAATTAATAATGACATTTAAAGTTTGAAAAAAAATTTCAAAATTTTGATGCAACAAATATATAGACTCTAATTTAATTCAAAAATAATAATAATCCAAGCAAACCAAATCAAATATCAAACCGTCCTATATTTTCTAAGTCTACATGCGTTATACCCAATGTAGAAAATAAGAAAAATTATTCGATTGATAGTTTTCATTAGCTTGCTTAGATTAAGGATTATATATTTATTTAAGTTTAAATTTACATGATAAATTATTACAGTAAAACTTAAACTAATCGCTGTTTGGAGATCCAGTTTCCGTCGTGGTTTCATCTGTTGAAAAATCAAAGAATTCTTGTTCAGCACTTCGATCCATCTTTTGTTGTCTATGTTTGGCTTTTGTCCAATCGTCTAAACATGCTTGGGCCTCAACGAATTCAGGAATCATTCTTGATCGAGTTTCATCTAAAATTCATCCTCCTGCATTAAATGGTTGTTCCACAATAACGGTTGGAGTTGCTAGAATCTGTTCGACAATCAAGGAAAAAATAGGGCATTGTCCGGAATGTCTCTTTCACCAATCTAAAATTGTGAACATTGCATTATCATCAAACTCGAAATCACATGTTAGATAACTTTCGATCTCGGAATTACTTCCGAGAGCCTTTTGTTTTTTTTATGTCTTTGTATCAATATTAAATCTCTTTTACTAAATTTGATTGAATTTGAAATTTGACTTATATTAAATCTCTTTATAACAAGTTGACTATAAGTAATAGAAAACTCGGCATATAACTCAAGACGTGTTCTTGTATTAATAATTATTTGTGAAATGTCTATTATAATGCTAAGTTCATCCAAATATAATGAATCATAATAAGCACTTAAGTAGTCATTAAGACCTTCTACTTTACAATGTGGTCAAATATTGAAACAATTAAATAAATTGGAGGAATACATAGATAATAATTTAACCATTTTGATTTCATAGCATGTATTGTTTGTTGTAAATCAACATCGGACATATGCTTTTTAAAAACTTCGGCAATATTGACATATTTTTTTATAAATAAATGACTAGTTGGATAAATACCGGATAAAGTATATGTAGTATCATTAAAAATTTTCAATACATCTAATATTTTGCTACAAATAAAGCAATATTAAGTATACAAATTAATTTGAGAAATATTTTTTGTAATAAAAGAAACCAATAAATTCTTATAAGCATATGATTCATTAAGTAATTCATAGATAGTATTCCAGGAGCATCCCTAAGAAATCTCTTGGATCTTTTATTGTTAATTTTATAAAATTTAAACGAATCTTACATAATTTAAAGATGTATCCATAAATATTTTCAAACCCTCGGTATGACCACGATTGCAGACCAATGTATAATATAGATGATAATAATAATAATTATTTAGATAATCTCTGTCAATAGAATGGATCTGACTCTAGGAAGGACGAACTGACACGGATAAGACTTCTCAAAATCTAGGTCCAAGTTGCAAGTGACTCTGAGGTTTTGTTTTCGGTGAAGGAGTATATCTAAGTCCACGTTTTTATCAAGCACCTTGACGACTTGGATACATTAGAGCCACAAGCCTCAAACTTCCCCAAAATATCACCTTTGAATATACTACCTAGTAAGTCAATAATAGCCCTCCAGTAAGCTGTGATTCATTGAACTGAACTCAGTTCCATTTGCCCAATTCGTCATCACCTGAAATGAAACAAAATCCACGAACTCCAGCGCCAGATTCACGGAATTCCAATCCGGATGATTTGTAACAGTATTACTGCAAAAAGTTAAGATTAAGGAAATAAGATCATCATAAAAAGAATTAGGAAATTATGACTACTTAAGAAAAGAGAACACGTTAGTAGTATTTGCGGTGAAGGTGAATGTAACACGATTGTAGTGTTTAACAAGGAAAACACTATGATAGTGCATAGTTCAAATTTAAGGAAGGAAAAAAAAAAAAGAGTTATTATCTCCGTTCCATAACTATTGTAATTGTTTGTACAAAAAATAGTTGAAAGATCGTACCATCCGAAGATGTTGATCTAGATAATGATATTGATGATGAGTCCGTCTGTTGATAACCAAGACTTAGAAGAAGAGAATAATAATAAGACCTCTCTTTTGTATATGAATTTTGTGATTGGGGATTTTGTCTTTGACTCCCTCCTATTTATAGATGGTTACAAGATGTAAGATAGTTATATCTTATATTGAAAAAATTACATGGGACATATCTTGTATAATTATCATTATCTTTAGATCTATTTATCTTAGTGTTTTATCTCTAAAATCCTATCTGAATCTTATCTTTTTGGTCATCAGTATGCCCCCAATCTCATGGACCGAGTTGCGTCAATTTGGCCTACGAGCTTGTTTTTGACCGGGTTGCTTACTTGCTGTTAGCTTCGACTTGGATGTTGTGCTTTGGACTCTTAAGTCGTCAGATTTGTCCTTTTGAAGCTGATTTTTCAAGTCAGCTTGAAAGACACGTCGGTTGCTTTTATATGGAACTTTGAATCGATAAGATCTTCTTGCTTTTATTATTTTTTTTTGCTTTTTGAATATACGAATATATTCGATTTCCTCCTTGGGAATTGATACAGTCATGATGACAGGTGATGATATATTGTTGTCATTAACCCTCTTGATTAGACCGTTACTGCGGTGCTCGAGGTCAGCCATATGGTATGATCTGGGCCTTTGTTTTGCTTTTGATCGGACGCCCCAGGAAGAATCTAGGTTTGCCATTCTTTTTCCTTTCGTCTACATATACTTGCGACATCACTTTCATTTTTTCTCCTTTCTTTTTCTACCGTCTCTTTCTAAAAAACTTCAGTGTTGTCGGGGATATTTTGGTCTGCTTGGACTCCGACTTCAATTTCCTTCTACTTTCTTCCAGGTTCTGTCTTGTACTTAGGCTAATTTAAAATATGTCTTTTGGAGATTTTGATTTTTCCCGCCAACCTTTTTCAGAAAATACTTCTCACTGTCCGAGTTCTCCTATGAACTAAAAAGACGGCAGTGATTCTCCTCTTATTGCTGACGCAGAACCTTTAAATGTTTTCAATCCTTTCCTTCGAACGTGATGACAAGTTTTTCTGAAGTAATCGAGGATGATCTGGATAGGATTAAGTCTACCTTTGGTTTGTACCAAGGATACGACTTGAAACTATTAGGTCCTCATCCTGTCCATTTTGAGTTTCTGTCTTATCAACTTCCTATTTATACTAATTTGTTCGAGGTCGGTTTTAATTTTTCTATTCATGCTTTCCTTGCCTCTCTTTTTTGAACTCTAAGGATGACTCTGACTATGTTTATCCCTAACTCCATCCGACTTGCTATTGGATTTTTTTATGTATGCCAAACAAGCCGGTATTGTTAGGTTGGAGGTTACTGTTAAAATATTTTTTAAATGTTAATAAATTCAATTATCTTAATACCAAGGGATGGCTTTATTTTGCTACTCAGTCGAGACTTAAGATACTAGATAAGATTCCTGAGACCCTTAAAGGTTTTAAAACCTCCTCTTGTCTAGTCACCTCGACTTACCCTTGGATGATCCCAACTCGGTGGACATCCGAAGTTAATTTGAACCCGGTAAAAGATCCAATAAATCCGACCGAGGAAGAAAATTTCAAGAAATTAAAAAAGTACCTGAAGGAGAATGGTCCAGCCAAATTTTTCGGCTTAGTTACAACTCAAAGTCTTCAAGATCACCAGTTTGGTATGACGTTCCGACTTTGTTTCTTATGTTTTCGGTGTTGTTTGTCTTTGACAATTTTTTTTTGTTTTCTCAGTTTCACATGCTCCTCCTGATATGGCTCTGTAACGTCCCGAGATCCACGTAATATGACATGTGACGTTATGTCGTTACGAACCTGGTTCATGACAAGGTTAAATAAATCAAACAGGTTTAGAGATATAGAGAGTAAAGAAAACTATCAGTGATGCTTCCATTCATGCTGTTTAGTTATTACGAATTCGGTTATAATCATAGGGCGAAAGTCATTAAGTTACACAATTTGTAGCATGACTAATACATATTGTATATTACATATCCAAAATAATCAATAGTTTCAGTACAAAGTTCTCCAAAATGCATAAGGCAACTAACGTCCTCACTTATCACCTACAAACGGAATACATAACCCGTGAGTATGAAACTCAGTAACCTAGAGTAAATGTCTCACATTTGCAGGGTACTCCCCCGCCTATGACGATTCGATGAGTACCTGCAAAAAATTTATATTTATATAGAAAATATGTACACCATATTATGTAAGGGTGGTTGTATGATTTCACGTCTCTTATGTTCATTTTTGTTAATTTTTTTATGGGCCCATGACTCGAGAGATTCATCAGACTCTAAAACAAGATTCGTCAATCGTCAGTCGGGTTACAAGAATCCGTCGATTCGATACGTACGTGCCATGATTATACGTAGCCTTATACTTTAGTAGATAAAGTGCGCTTCCAATGGGCTCTATTTGCCTCTCATTGGGATAGATTTAGGTCTCCCTGCAGAGAGTACCAGTGGCCCCGTCACGTCAGGCGTCGAAACCGCTGCATGCATGCTAAGAGGATGGGAGCTGTCCAACGCTCCATAGCTAGTTCAGTTTACCCGTGACGATGACTCAAGAAGTTAACATTTTCACAGCCGCCTAGGCTTAATTTAAGAGATAATGAACGATCATAATTAATCTAAGAAGAAACACCCAGTTTGATCTTCTTAATATTTTCAGGAAAAACGACCAACGATTTAAAAGAGGGACGCCAAGGTCAACCTTCACAGTTCAAGGACACAATATGTATTATTTTGATTGTTTTTTTTTTTTTTTCCATTAGTACACATCACATGGAACACACGCTCACATATCAACATAATCATCACGCTTTATCCTACGCCACGTCGATATTTTCACGTATAGCCCTCGTACACGCTAAAGTCATACTCGCCAAAACCTTAACACCAACACCATCGCACTCGCCTTCCCTTCACTATATTGCTTTAACATGTCATGAATCGACACTCTTATGTACCTAAGGCAGCAGCTACGTGTACCACAGGAGAACAATGGCGCATGCAAGGGAGCAGGAAAGCAAGAAACAGGAAACAGGAAGCAGAAAGCAGGAAGCAGGAAGCAGAAAGCAGAAAGCAGCAAGCAAGAAGCAGGAAGCAGAAAGCAGGAAGCAGGAAGCAGGAAGCAGGAAGCCATAGCTCGCATACCCTATATGCCTCTACCCGCTTAAAACGCACACATACATGTACATAACATTATCATACATATATACCCTATTGTGCACGTACTTCACACCATGCGCTTCCATTATCACACAAACACATGCCCACAGGACAACATAGCACGCACATGAATCACACTTCATAATTCAACACGAAGCGCATCAGTGATCTTCACCAGGACAGTGGCGGCGATCGTGCAAGGAGACATCCTCATAACAAGCCGATGTCGGGGATTAGGTTACCTTGAGTGTTTGTTTTTCCTCGCCTCGTTTCGTCACTTGTTGTCCGTCTCCGCTGCTGTTTCTATTTGAACATAACGGTGACGACCTCGATTGGCTGGCTGCTGTTGGTGGGATGATCCCGACTAGTTGGGCTGCATCTGAGGGCGTACTGCGACCATTGACCTCTCCGCATTATTCCTATGGTTGCAGAATCCATAATTATTGCACCCCTGAAAGGGATTTCCCTCGTTGTAGTCCCTATTGAGGTGGCCCTGTCCACCGCAGTTTCGGCAGGGACCCGTCCTGCATTCCTTTTTCATATGGCCCATTCTCCCACACATAGAGAATTTGACGTGCAAATTAGGGCGGTGTTATGTGTCGAACCCGGATCCTCCGTGGCTTGTTCGAGACATCTGTGACTGTTCAGATCGGTCATCGTGCTTCTTACTCCTAAACGAACTTCTAGACGCGGAGTCACTGTAGGGAGCTATCTGGAAGTTGGGATAGTGGCTCCCTCCATGTGAGAATCCGTCCCCATCTTGTCTGTTGGTCCTCTTGCGCTTGGCCTGTCCAAAGTTTCCATCCGTGATGTTGAATGCTCATTCCTTATCCACCTTAAGGTCGTACAAATCTTGATAGCTGGCATACTTTTATCCGGACATGGCTGTCATCAGCCTCCCGTTAAGGCCCTTGATGAACTGCTTCTGTTTGGTTCTGTCTTGATGTTCATGCGGCGGCATGAATCGTAGCAGCTTTGTGAACTCGGAGGTATACTCATACATCGTTCTGTTTCCTTGTTGTAGGTTTTTGTACTCTTCTTCCTTGGCGTGTTGCAGAGACATCGAATAGAACCTGTCCCTCAGGAGCTTAGTGAGTTGGGACCAGTTGAACCTAGGTGCCTCCACGCGATCTTCAACTGTGCTCCACCAGTCATCCGCCTCACCTTTTAGGTGGTACACAGTGCAGTGCATTTTTCACTGCTCCTGGCACTAAGTTAGCTTATACAACTTCTCCATCTCCCGGATCCATGGGTCTCCTTCCCCAAGACATCGAGGTGGGTTGTGGGTGAGGATGCACCTGGAGTAATGATCACCGTTGTGTGCGAGGGGTACCTCGTTCCTCCTTCTTCGGATCAACTCCTCCACCAGAATCTCCAGAGCCATTGGAGGTGGTGGATTATGAATCGTTATGCTCCCACTCGCTTCCTCCAGAGGCACATTGAGATCATGGAGACCCTATTAGTTGCTTCTTGCGTCATATCTGCATTGTATTTGTTTATATTTAGTGTCGTTAGTATGTGTGAAGTTGGTAGGCAAGGAAGTTTAGATCATGCATTCAGAACACAACATTTCATTAATTTGCAAAAGATACCCGTTAGGGTTACACTGGTTGTGGATTATGACCGCATCTAATCCAAAATATAGACAGCCATATCCCTAATCAACAAGCAAAGGCTAGGCTTCCCAAGGATGATTATCCTATCCCAAAACGCTACAGTCACCATGCAAGTTCAGAACAACATACATGAAGGTCTAGCGCCCTATGTCACTAAGCATCCACGCCTGGGGAACCCGGGGAGCCGAAGAGATCGGCCAGGACTTCCGGGGTCACTTCCCTCGACACAAGGGGCTCAGCAAACTCCCATCCGTCCTAATCTACGATGGCGTCCCAGTTGTCGATGTCTGCCATGTGTTGGAGTTCCTTGAACTCGGGATCCTCTTCTAGAAGGGCTGGGTGGCCCTCCAAGTACCACGGGATCTCGTCCTCCCCTACAGCTTCTTCCTCGAGCTCCTCCTCCGGGTCTTCCTTTAGGTCCTCTTTCGCCTCTGAGGTAGGGTCCAGGGTGTAGCGTCGGACATAGATTAGGACCTCATGCTCCTCTGGCACCCAAGGGTAGGTGCCGACGTCAAACTGGTACGTCTCATCCAGAGTCATGCCAGGGAACTGGTACGTCTCCTTGGGTGGCTGTCGCCGATATCGTAGTATCATGGCTAGCCTTGCGAAGGTCATCTGCCACTGGTCGTCCCAGTAGTATGTAGGATCAGGTTCTCCATTGTGCACCATGAGCTCGAAGTGTTGGTATCGCCCTGAGTAAGATGAGCGCCTGATAAATTGGAAGCTCAAAGATCTGATTCTCCCTGATGGTCGCTGGATGTACACGAGCTCCAGAAAGTCTAGGTACGTATCTAGGTGCTCATCTTCTATCATGACTGGCACGCGTCCCAACACCTGCTCAACTGGCACTTCATCGTGATCCATCCTAAGGGGAAAAAAATAGGGAATGCGTAAGTACTCTGACATCCTCAAATAGATCTATTCTCTTTTATAGCACATAGATTCATTTTATCGTATTTTATCTGTTATTTGTCAAATTTCCTTAACTCTAACCTATAAACCCTGCTCTGATACCATTCTGTCACTCCCCAAGATCCACATCATGTGACTTGTGGCGTTATGCCGTCATGAACCCGGTTCATAACAATGCTAAATAAATCAAACGGGTTTAGAGGTATAGAGAGTCAAGGAAACTACCGGTGATGCTTTCATTCTTGCTGTTTAGTTGTTATGAATTGGGTTACAATCATAGGATAGAAGCCATTAAGTCACACAGTTTGTGACATAACTAGTACATGTTGTATATTACATATCCAAAATACTCAATAGTGTCAGTACTAAGTTCTCCAAAATGCATAAGGCAACTAGCATCCTCACTGATTGTCTGGTGACTCACCTACAAACGGAATACATAATCCATGAGTATGAAACTTAGTAACCTAGAGTAAATGTCTCATATTTACAGGGTACTCCCCCGACTATGGCGGTTCGATAAGTACCTGCAAAACATTTATATTTCTATAGAAAATATGTACGCCATATTATGTAAGGGTGGTTGTATGAATTCACGTCGGTTATGCTCATTGTTGTTATTTTTTTATGGGATCGTGACTCGAGGGATTCATCAAACTCTGAATACAAGATTCGTCAATCGTCAGTCGGGTTACTAGAATCCGTCGATTCGATATGTGCGTGCCAAGATTGTACGCCGCCTTACACTTTAGTAGATAAAGTGTATTTCCAACGGACTCTATTTTCCTCTCATTGGGATAGATTTAGGTCTCCCTGCAGAGAGTAGCAGTGGCCCCGCCATATCTGGTGTTGAACCCGCTGCATGCATGCTAAGAGGATGGGGGCTGTCCAACGCTCCATAGTTAGTTCAGTTCACCTGTGACGATGACTCAAGAAGTTAACATTTTCATAGCCGCCTAGGCTTAATATAAGAGACAATGAACGATCGTAGTGGCTCTAAGAAGGAACACCCAGTTTGACCTTCTTAATATTTTCGGGAAAAACAACCAACGATTTAAAAGAAGGATGCCAAGGTCGACCTTCACAGTTCAAGGACACAATATGTATTAGTTTGTTCTTTTTTATTTTATTAGTTCACATCACATGGAACACATGTGCACATATCAAAATAATAATCCCGCTTTATCTTACGCCTCGTGTATATTTTCATGTATAGCCCTCGTACACGCTAAAGTCATACTCACCAAAACCTTAACACCAACACCATCGCACTCACCTTCCCTTCACTATATTGCCTTAACATGTCATGAATCGATACTCTTATGTACCTAAGGCAGCAGCTACGCGTTCCACAGAGAACAATGGCGCATGCAGGGGAGCAGGAAAGCAAGAAACAGGAAGCAGGGAGAAGGAAGCAGAAGGCACGAAGCAGAAAGCAGGAAGCGGGAAGCAGAAAGCAGGAAGCAAGAAGCCATAGCTCGCATACCCTATATGCTTCTACCCGCTTAAAATGCACATATACACATACATAACACTATCATACATATATACCCTAATGTGCATGTACTTCACACCATGCGCTTCCATCATCACACAAACACATGCCCACAAGACAACATAGCACACACATGAATCACTCTTCATAAATCAACACGAAACGCATCATTGATCTTCACCAGGACAGTGGCGGCGATCGTGCAAGGAGACATCCTCATAATAAGCCAATGTCGGGGATTAGGTTACCTTGAGTGTTTGTTTTTCCTCGTCTCGTTTCATCACTTGTTGCCCATCTTTGCTGCCGTTTCTGTTTGAAAATGATGGTGATGACGCTTGGGAGTTGATGACGTGGTGGTGAGGCGTTTGATGTGTTGTTGTCTTCACGGCTGTGTGGGGCGATGATTGTGGTGAGGATGGTGTTTGGTTGTTCGATGGCGGCTGAGCTGTGGTGGTTTGGTGGTGTTTGCTGTTTGGTTTAGTTTGTAGAGGATGAAGGCGCAGGCCGCGGTGGTGTTGGTCAATGGCAGTCCAAGGGAAATGAGAATGAAAGAATAGGGAAGTGATCAAGGGAAAGTGAGGGAGGGATTGTGATGTTGATGGTGGCTGAGCTGCTTTGGGCGGGGTTGAAGGTGGGCGGCGTGTGCGGGCACGAAAAGAATGCCGTGCCGCTTCCCTTTTTGCAGAAGGGAAATAGAAATGGGTGAAGGAAGTTTATTTTATTTGAATTCGTTTCCTCGTTTTGTTTTTGTCAGTCTATTTTTATTCATTTTTCATCTTAATATTTCGTCGAAAAATATGCTCGCAAATAGGCAAAATTATTTCTGACTTAATGATGTTTGTTTAGTCGAAAATTTCAAATTTTTTCAGGACCGTATTTTATTAGCCCGAATACGTTTATTATATCGTTATAACGTTACGTTATAACGTTATACGTTTATTATGTTTAACACGTATGTTTATTAAATACGTACGTTATACAGTTATAACATTATGTTTAACGATAAGTATTTGTTATATTATTTGCACATTTGTAACGTTACGTTATAATGTTATGTGCTTGTTATTTTTATTTGTATGCTAATATATAATGTTTCTTTAACGTTATATTTATCCGTTCATTTATTAATATACTAAATATATTTAATATCAATTTTTTTGGGGTATTGTAGGCTCCGAGGCTCGACCAGCAAGCTCAACGTTTGGTTGAGAAGAAGTCCAAGGATGTCCATCCTTCCTCAGCCAATCCGACTTCGTTTGTTCATCATGTCGAGCCGATATCTTTAGACGATGATATGGTACATGGCTTACCTCTGAACATGGTTGCCCCTGACGTGGAAACCTCTGATCTTTGAAGAACCGAGAAGAGGCTCCATGTCGTTTCCCCTCTTTGTTCTTATCCCCCTCCTTCTTCTGGAGATGGGGCAGTTGCCATGCCCTTCGGGCCTCACTCTTATGGTGAGTTGACAGACAACGAAGATGGCTCTTCCTATTATCAGCCGACTTGGCGAGTTGACAGTCGAGCTTCTAGCACTATACCTGGTTCGAAGTCTCGGATGATGCTGGAGTGCATCTTCTTGCCTGTTGATAGGTACAACGTGGGGATTTCTAGGAACTTTGATTTGGCAGTGGATTGGGTTGTAGGCTCATGCACCAGGTTGATTTTTTGTATTGGATTTATTTTGTTGGTCTTTGCCCTTTATTTGTTATCTGCTATTCTCCTGACTTCTGTTTTTAACTTGTTTTCAAGCTGTGACCCATTTTCTCAGCCTCGTGAATAGGGCAGAGTTTGCCCAACATGATTTGGAGATGTTTTAAGCCGAGATAAACGAGTTTCCCGAACTGAAGTGTCAACTCAAGGGGAAGGAAGCTGCTCTCAAAGTCGGCTACTGAGGAAAGGTACCAATTCCTACCTGAATTATTGGTTCTATCCGAGGTCGTAAATGAGGCCAAGGCTAACTTCAGCTTACTTTGTTAACTCAAAGATAAGTTGACTTTCGATCTAGTTTCTTTGTAAGCAAACTTTGATCAACGGCTGAATCTAGAACTCCAAGTTCGGACTGATGATGAGAGATCTAAGGCTGTTGCGGAATTCTGAAAGTCAAATGAATTCCACAAAGAATACGAACGAGGTTATGACGAAGGGACCAAGAATGCGTTCTTGGAATTCGCTCGTCGGCTTCGAAAGTATCCTGACTGTCCTACACTTCAGGTCCTCATTAATGGCCTTTCCAGCTGCCCTCCTGACTAGACTCAGCATCCTACCTCTAAAAGGCCTGCCTTTGAAGATGCCATGACCGAGGAGGAATTAGTTAAGGCTGCTGCAGAGATTAGAAGAGACCATGTAGATGATATAACCGAGGCTGAGATTACTGCCGATGCCTCGGATGCTTCTTAGCTTTTTATGATGCTTCTTGTATCTTTTATTTGTTGTTTTCATCTTGGGCTTGACTTTCAAACTTAGCTCTTCTGAACTTCAATTAAATTTTGGTGGAAAGTTTATTTCCAACTTCGATCTTTGAGTTCTTCATCCATATTTAGAATATTTGACTTAATCTTTTTTGAGGAACTATAACCTCATATTCGAGACGAGTTGTTTGGTTCCCTTGTTGAAAGTTTTACTTCAACTTTGGACTCCCAAGTCTTCCTTTATTACTCCCTGTTAGAGTGATTGACTCAAATTTTTGTTAAGACTTTTATTTTTGGATTCACATTTAGGATCCGTTACTTGACTCCTTCATCTATACTGAAGACGTTTACTTCAGTTCGGATCGTCAAGCGGGGTTTCGATCATTCTCTCGTGGGATGAACTAGTCCAAGCCATCTGGGTTAAAGATCTTGTTTCTTCCTAGTTCTCTTAGACATTAAGGACAACCCAATGTAGATCATTCTTCCGAGTTGAAAATCTTGTTTCAACTTTCGTATCTTAGACAAGCCTGCTTTTGGACTGAGGAGCTTATAGCCCTCTTCCTGCAAAAGTTGAAAGAAAAATAGATATGTGTTTATTAAAAATCTGAAATGTCTGACAAATTGTACATGAAAATTTTTACGGATAGTAAAAATTCAGGGCATCTACGTTGAATGTCCTGTAAGCTTCATCCCGTTTGGTCGATCTAGCTTGTATGCCCCTCTTTTGAGGACAGAGGTGATTCTGAAGGGTCCTTCCTATTTATCAGCTAGTTTTCCTCCAACCATCCTTACTCCGAACTCGGCCGTTCTAAGGAGGAAATCTCCGAGTTGAAAGGTTCTAGGTTTTACCCTGACATTGAAGCACACTGCTACTCGATGTCGGAAGGCTTTCTGAAATATTGATGCTCTCTCCCATGTTTCTTCAAGTAAATCAAGTTCTTCTTGGATCCTTCTTTTATTTCGTTCTTCTGAGAGTGTTAGAATCCGAGTTGTGGGTTCTAACATTTCCACTGGTGCCATGGCTTCAACTCCAAATGCTAGGCTAAACGGACTTTCCCCCACTGATCTTTTCAGGGTGGTTCTGTATGCCCACAAGACGGATGGCAACTCTTCGGCCCTATAATCCTTTAGCTTTATTTAGTCTTCTTGCCAGGGCATTCTTAATTTCTTTGTTGATGGCCTCCATTTGTCAATTTGTCAATTGGTTGTGGGTGTTTAACTCAAGCGAACCTTTGTTCATTCCCCAGATTCTTGCAGAACTCCGTGAAAGCCGAGCTGGTGAGCTAGAGCCCTTTATCTAATATAATTATACGTGGTATCTCGAATCTGTACACTGCTGACTTCTGAACAAAGTCTCTTGCAACTTTGTCTGTGATTTTTGCCACTGCTTCTGCCTCTGCCCATTTGATAAAGTAATCTATTGCTACTATGACAAACTTCTTTTGTGCTGGAGCGATTGGAAAAGGCCCCAGGATGTCAATACCGCATCATGTGAACATTCAGGGTATCTCAATTGGTGTTAAGTTTGAAGCCGAAAAATGTGGCAAGTCAGCCATTTGTTGATGCTAATCACACTTCTTAACGTAATCTTCAACATCTTTTCTCATACCTGGCCAAAAGTACCCTTGTCTTAGGCACTTTAGACTCAAAGTTATGCTCCGTGATGATTTCCACAAATTCCTTTGTGGACATCGGCTAAGACGAGTTGTGCTCTTGAAGGACCAAGGCATTTAAGTTAAGATAAAGAATAGGACCTTTTCTAGAGGTGATTATTCATCAGCAAGAAATTTGGCGCCTTTCTCCTAATATTTTGGGTTGATTTGTAATCTTCACGTAAAGTGCCATCACGGGGGAATTGAATCATGTCATCTATCCATGACGACTCGAATTCCACTAGGTTGATCAGTTCTTTCGCCTTTTTTCTTGAGTTCTGAACGACTTTAGTAAATAGTCGACTATACGGGATACTATCAATTATTGGATTCCTGCTAAGCGCATCTGCTGCCCCATTCTCCCCCCAAGGGAATTGTCAAATTTGAAATTCGGTGAATCCCTTGATGATTTCCATTGCAACATCCTTGTACCCTGAGAGTTTCTCTCCTACTTCGCAACTTCCTGAGATTTGTTCCACCACCAGCTGTGAATCTGAGCAAACATGTAGTCGGTTTATTCCAAGGTATTTAGCTATGTTCAGGGTAGCCATTAGTGCTTCGTACTCGGCCATATTCTTGGTGGCTTTGAATTATAACCGAACTGAGAATAGAAGTTCGCAGCCATTTGGGGACCGACGTAGAACTCCTGCCCTTGCTCCTTTGATAGATGATGATCCATCCGTGTTTGCAATCCAAGTGGTACTATCCTCCAATTTTTCTTGGACTTCGTTTTCTGTTGGCTTCTCATCAAGGTTGAATCTACATTCTGCCAAGAATTCGGCCAACGCTTGGGCCTTTGTTGCCGACTTTGCTTCATAAGTAATGCCGAACTCACTTAATTCTATAGACCATTTGATGAGTCTTCCCGATGTTTCTGGTTTGTGTAGGATTTGTCGAAGTGGATGATTGGTTACCACCACAATTGGATTAGCTTGAAAGTATGGCCCTAGTTTTTGAACTGCAATGATCAAGGCTAGATATCTTGCTAGATATCTTGTTTCTGCTGCATATAGGATCTTGCTAACAAAATAAATTGGTTTTTGGATATTACCTTCAACTCGGACAAGGACTGCCGAGACGGTTTCTTCAGATGCGGCTAAGTAGAGGTATAGTTTTTCCCCCTCAAGTGATTTGTCAATAATGGAATCTCTTTCAGGTATGACTTCAATTGATCAAAGGTCACTTGACACTTCGGACTCCATTCTAATGTTGCATTGGCTCCCCTTAATGCTTTAAAAAATAGAAGAGTCTTCTCAGCTCCTTTTGATATGAATCTCCCAAGTGGCTGTAAAGTCCCGACTTTCTTGACCTTTTCATAGGAATCCATGTGGCATTACTGTTGCTGGGCCTTACGCCTCACCTAGGAAAAAACTAAGCTCCCTGACTTAATCATAAGAATTAAGCTAAGTACACTTATACATCATTAGTTTAGAAACTTTTAATGCACTGAATCATAACTTAGAATATCACCTTTGCAGCGGAATTTACATCACTTTCTAAGATCAAAATACCTTTCACACATAAGGTACATCTAGCATCAAATCTTAGGTCATACTTCTCCTCTAAGTCCTGTTTCTGTAACAAAAAGAAGAAGAAAGACACAGAAAAATAGTAACGGTGAGTTATAGGAGCTCAATAACGTGCCGATCCCCTTATCAAGGGTTACACAAGAGAAGAAGGTAAGAAAAGAAAAGGAAAATGATCACTTGGGTCCTTTATTCTAGCACTCTGGAATTATCATACCAATCTGACATTCACAATTATCATCACAAGCATACCAGTGATTCACCCTAATCACATAAGCACACTTAACACCACGTAACAACGCTCGAAACTACGCGTCCAACGGCACTCCAGACATTATCAACGTCATTACTATCGTCATACCCTTTATGGTATAACAGTCAAGACCTCTATATCAAACAAACTGAGACAATGACAATGTGACACGATAGGTCCCCAGTTCAAGTCTGTTGCACTGCTGTACTCAACAGTTAACTTAAGACTTTGTTATACTTACCATTATATCAATCACACAGAGATGACAAACAATAGATACCCTCATTGTTATAATTGTGCCCTCGGTGAGACTTATTCAATTTCATAAGTAAGCTCTCTTCAGCTTTAGCAAAAGGGACTTCCACGAAAGGGGATAAGCCAAACCGGAGCCCATGGTCTCCTGCAGTGAGATACCCTCATTCCAAAACGACCTCACAAGGTCGATGAAAGAATGTCATCACCAAGTCACTGTATAACACATGCGACAGACACAACGCTCGTTGTGTTTTATACCATGGAGTTATCCCATCAATTATGGATTTACATTCCTTTTACTCACACATCCTTTTTATACCAGCAAACAAGTCATAACACAAACACACAAATCATCTTATCACGGTACACAGCAAGTGATAGGCAATAAGGTATGTCGGAATACATTTTATGTCAAAAAGAATTAGTGACTACGATCAAAGATTTAAACGCATATTATTATACTAACGGTATAATAATACGCATCGTCATATACAATAAATCTAAACGTTACCTTTTACCACAGCTCTTCACAAGCACATGCTCAGTCTCGTCCTTAAGTGACAACAAGCAACGTCTCCAAGTCCTATAATAATACGATACACGTATTAAGACACGCTCTTGTGAAGGATTGTTCACGTTATGGAGTTAAGCATATTTGTTCGTACTTCTTGAAAAACCGCCAAAGTAATATTATGTGGTGGTGTATGAAGAGGAACAGGCTGATGCTATAGGGAATTTTCCAAGTCCATCAAGACCTGTAAATAGTCAAGGCTACGTACAGAATCAGAATAACCTAAGGTGGAGAAATGATAATTATGAACAATTTCCTAGAACAAATCCACCTGGTTTCTATAATGTCAAGCCACCTCATCAATTTCCAAAGTAGCAGGAATCTCAACCTGCACAGTCTTCTTCTCCTTCACCCGAGGAGCTTGTCCGAACCATGACAAATTCATCAATCCAATTCTAAAATAGTACTACCTCTAGCATTAAAAATCTAGAGAATCAAATGGGTCAATTAGCCACACAGTTAGGACAGCTTAAGACATAAATGTCTAACAAGCTTCCATCTCAACCAGTGAACCCTCGTGAAAATGTGAGCACGACCACATTGAGAAGTGGAAAAGACCTTCCAAAAATTGATCGTTCAAAGGAAAGCTTGATTGAGTCGGAGTTGGAGGTTCTTCCTTCTCAAACTATTCTAATAGTACCTCCATTGTAGGAAACTTCATCTTCATCTTCTTCAACTCAAGTAGTTCCTATTCAAAACTCAACTGCTACTCCAGAAAATCAGTCCAAACCAGTTTCATCTTATCCCAGCCATTTGGCCAAGGATAAGAAATACAAGGCTAAAAAAGATCATTTTGAGATTTTTCAAAATGTAAAGGTGAATATTCCTCTCTTCGACGCAATTAAACAAATTCCACGATATGTTAAGTTCCTCAAAGAACTTTGCATAAATAAGAGGCATCTTAAAGGAAATGAAAGGGTCATGTTGGGAGAAAATATTTCTACTATGTTGCAAAAGAAACTCCCAACTAAAGAAAAAGTTCCCGGTATATTCATAATCTCAAGCACCACTGGGAACTCTACAATCTCTGGGTGTATGCTTGATTTGGGTGTATCCATAAATATGATGTCATTGTCAATCTATAATGCACTTAATCTTGGACCACTTAAAATGACAAGTATTGTTATTCAATTAGCAGATAGGTCCATAACATGCCCCGAAGGCCTTGCAGAAGATGTGCTAGTCAAGGTCAATGAGTTGATCTTTCCTATGGATTTTTATGTCCTTCATATAGAGGAAGGATCATACTCTTCAGCTCCAATTTTTCTGGGAAGACCTTTCCTTAAGATAGCACATGCAAGAATCGACATGCACAATGGCACATTATCAATGGAATTTGATGGTGAGATAATCAAGTGCAATATATATGATTCAATGAAGTATCCATCTAAAAATATTGCTTCAATTTGTGCAATCAATACTTTTGAAGAGCTTACTGAAGAGCTTACTGAAGAGCTCTTTGCTTTGAACAATGAAGAGTTCCTTAATGCTTTAGATGCCATGGATAGAGATTTTTATGGAACTCCAAATGATCAAGAAAGTTTCTTTGATGACACGCTCGATAACTTTGAGTAGGAAATATATGAAATTTTTGTATACTAATATCGACCTAATACTGTCTCATTACCTACCACATATGAAAGTATGCAACCATCAGTTATTACCCCTCCTACTTTAGAGCTCAAGGATCTTCCTTTGCATCTTAAATATGTCTATCTAGACGAGGGAGAGACTTTACCAGTAATTATCTCTAATGAGCTCAAGGAGGAACAAGAAGAACAATTACTTGAAGTCCTTCAAAAATACAAATCAAAACCATCTAGGGAGACACAGGTCGTCTCAATCCTCCCATGATGGAAGTTGTTAAGAAAGAGATCCTTAAACTACTTGATGCATGAGTCATCTATCCAATTATAGATTCGGAATAGGTGAATCCAGTTCATGTAGTTCCTAAAAACGAAGACATGACCATCATTTCCACTCCAAATGGAAGGATGATGGGCGCACGTGTCCAAACTGACTAGAGGATATGCATTGATTATCGTAAATTAAACGCCTCAACAAGAAAAGACCATTTTTCTTTGCCATTCATGGACCAAATGCTAGAGCGTCTTACAGAAAGCTCGCATTACTGCTTCCTTGATGGATACTTTGGGTATAATCATATTGTAATTACACTAGAAGATCAAAGCAAGACTACTTATACATGCCTCTTTGGTACATTTACTTATCGCAGAATGCCATTCGGATTATATAATGCTCCTGATACGTTCCAAAGGTGCGTGATGTCAATATTTTTAGATTACATTGAACAGATCATCGAGGTGTTTATGGATGATTTCACCGTCTATGGTGATCCTTTTGAACAATGCTAGAGCAACCTCAAATTGGTATTGGCTCGATGTGTTGAAACCAACCTTGTGCTGAATTTCGAAAAATGTCATTTTATGGTACAACATGGAGTGGTGTTACGTCACATAGTCTCTCAAAAGGGACTAGAAGTTGACAGCTCTAAGGTTATGGTTATTCGTGATCTCCCGAATCCCACATCGATTAAGAAATCCATGTTTTTTTAGGATATACTGGTTTCTATCGTCGATTCATCAAAGATTTTTTAAAGATTGCACAACCATTATGCAAATTACTCAAAAAAGATACAGTTTTTGAGTTTGACGAACAATGTCTTAAGGCACTTGAACTTCTGAAAGCAAAATTGATTTCGGCTCCAATCATTCAACCTCTAAATTAGAACTTGCCATTTGAACTCATGTGCAGTGCAAGTGACATGGCAGTTAGAGCATTTTTGGGACAACGAGTAGGACGTATACCTCATGTTATATATTATGTCTCTCGCATGTTGGACAAAGCTCAATGCAATTACACTACGACCAAAAAAGAATTATATGCGATAGTGTTTACATTAGATAAATTTTGTTCCTATCTGTTAGGAACCAAGGTCATTGTTTATACAAATCATATTGTAATTTAATACCTTCTTAACAAAAGAGAAACAACTCCTCGTCTCTTAAGATGGATTCGTCTCTTGTAAGAGTTCGACATCGAAATTAAAGATAAGAAGGGTGCGGAAAATTTGGTGGTTGTTCATCTCAGTCGCATTCAACGTGAACATGATCGTGTCCCATTGTTTGACTTATTTCCTAATAAGTATTTGATGAAAATCTATGGTGAGGTTCCATGGTATGCTGATCTTGTCAATTATCTTGTCACTAAAGAAATTCCTAGATTATTGACACGTGTGCAACATGACAAGATTAAAAGTGATTCCAAGTACTATTTCTGACAAGATTAAATTTGTGTCAGATGACATCATTCGTCAATGTGTTCCACAACATTAACAATAATTGATTTTGAAATTTTGTCACACTTATGAAAGTGGTGGGCATTTTGGAGCAAAAAGGACTTCTCATAACGTCCTTAAATACGGTTTTTATTAGCCTCATCTAAATCATGATGCATATGAATTTGTTAAGACCTGTCCTGAATGCCAACGAACAGGTGGAATTACTAAGAGAGATCAAATGCCACAAAATTCAATTTTCATTTGTGAAGTTTTTTATGTTAGGGGTATTGATTTCATGGGACCTTTCCCACCATCTTATTGCAACATGTACATTTTAGTTGTAGTGGACTATGTGTCAAAATAGGTTGAAGTATGAGCTATAAGAATTGATGATGCGAAAGTCTTCATTTATTTTGTGTGCACCAAAATTTATAATCGATTTGGTATACTACATGCCATCATAAGCGATAGGGGAACCCATTTCTGTAATAAGGAGGTTGATGCTCTTCTTAGCAAATATCATGTCACCCGGAGAATTGTAACTGCATACCATCCCTAAATTAGTGGGCAAGCTGAAATCTCCAATAGAGAAATTAAATCAATTCTTGAAAAGGTTGACCGCAAAGATTGGAGGGCTTGCATGGGAGATGCACTTTGGGCATATCATGCCGCTTATAAGACTCCCATGGTATGTCACCATATCGTTTGTTATATGGTAAAGCTTGCCATCTTCCAGTTGAATTGGAACATAAAGCCTTTTGGGCAATTAAACAATGCAACTATGATTATCCAAATGCAGCAAATAGTAGAAAGTTGCAATTACAAAAACTGGAAGAAATAAGAAATGACGCATTTGAGAATTCAGTTATTTATAAAGATAAGACAAAATGTTATCACGACGAAATGATTAGCAGAAAGAATTTTAAAGTTTGTGATAAGGTTTTACTATTTAATTCTCAAATGAGATTGTTAGCTGGCAAGCTTAGATCGAAATGGGATGATCCATTCGAAGTCGTTTATGTCTACGATTATGGAGCGGTGGAAACTAAAAGCCTTGAAACTGGAAAAGTTTTTTAAGGCGAATGGTCGGCTTAAATTGTATCATGAAGGTGCTTATGTGGGCTGGGTTGATGAATTCGACCTCGATAAAGAAAATTGAATGTGAATTCGTTGAGGCAACCCAAGTACTTTAGGATAGATTTTCCTTTTTGAATAAATTTTGATGACGAATCCCAATGACGTGATAACTGTGATAAAAATGAACAAATCCATGTGAAAACTAAGAGAAATGAGGAACGTGGTCGAATTTTGAGCTTAAAACGTGTGTTTTTCAGTATTCGACACGAAACACGGGCTGATAAGGGAATGTCAAGCAGACACGGTCATGCCTGGCCTTGGAATCAATAGTTGAAAACTCTTGTAACACGGGCCAGGTTGAGTCGTGCCAGGCTGACATGAACTTATCGAGCCATGATCTAAAAAGCCCAAAAACCTTGAAGCACGGCCTGGTTTTGGCCGTGTGAGGGTGACACGGCTGTGTTTGGGCCTGATTCCGGATGAGAATGTGAGTTCCTCTCATTTTTCTCACACAAACACTCATAAAAAAACACGATACCAAATCGCCCCACATACCTAAATTCTTTATTTTCCTACCAATTCGTCCAATCTAGACCTTAAATCAAAGTTAACAACAAATCTAGTCATCCTCCGGTGTTGATTTCTTCACTCTCGTGCTCGTTTGCTAGTTTTCTCCACGTAAATGTTTTAAGATAACGATTCAAAACTCAAAATTCTTCAGTTTGACACATGTTATGCAAGTTGTAATAATGGACTATGATTCCTCATGATGAATGAAGCGTCTTGATAAGAAATTTGCAAATAATGGTTGAGTTTTGTGAAGTTAGGGTTTTTGGGTTTTGATATAAACGGAAAAATGTGAAGAATGGTGAATTATGTGTGAATTTTGATTTTATTTGTGCTACATTGTTTGGTATGATGACGTGTGGATGATGGATGATAATGCATGGATGGTTTGGGGGATGGAAATGGTGAAACTGGTTTGTGCTATATTCTTATGATCTGGATTGATTTGGTCATGAATGTATTGGTCTTATTCATAGAATTGATATGATATGATATAGTTTAGGCCATTCTATACATTAAAATATCGATCATTGCAATTATCACTCTCTTTTGATAATGTACGGTAGCAAACTATTGGTTATATTATTCTCTTCTGTACAACCTAAAGCATTCATGTCATGATCCGTGACAATGAATTATTCTCTTCTAATCTATGTTTATGGTATGTTGAGTTATGATATAATGCGATATTAATTAGTCTGCGTATATTCTCATCTTGCCTAGGTTGATTATTGTTAGTTGGTAGTTTATTCTCATATGGCTATCATGTTTTAATATAATATTAGTTAGGTTTTATATAGCTACAATATACATCGAAAAGGATCTAGGAAGAGAAAATCAACATCAATGAAGAAATTCCAGGAATGAATCAAAATACATTGTTATACACCTTATTCCCAATTAATTAAAGTCAATCCAATCTTTTCATATTATCTTTGTAATCTTCAGTTGTTGTCATTATTTCATATTAAATTATAAACCTCCTATTTCTATCATATTAAGTTACATTTTAAGTGATTGACACGAAATCAGTTTAATATATCCGTTCCTTATGGGATCCACTCGACTTTTCACTACTACATATTTTTATTAATTCTGTTATGTGTGGTGTAGTCAGGATTTAACTTTGCACGTCTTGCGATGAGCGCGTCAAATATCTTCAGGATGGTAAATGAACAGTTAACTTTGAGATGGTAACTGATTGAGTTATCCATGAGATTTATGGGCTAGAGGAAGACTCTGAATGATATTGTTTACATGGATGAGGAGGAGGAGGCACTGGAAGATGAACTCATAGAGGAGTACGAGCTAAATGATATTGTTTACATGGATGAGGAGGAGGAGGCACCGGAAGAGGAGCAACCAGAGGAGTAGGTGGCTTTCTTTTACTACTTGGCGGTAAACATTAAGGTTGAGGTTGTGGCTTTCTTTTACTACTTATAACATCTCTATGCAATGAAATGTTATGATATATGTTTTGTGTGCGGTAAAGTGTTTAAATTTATTGTTAATACTATTGGTATTTGGATGGATGGTTGGTTATTGGGAGAAAAGAAATAACTAAATAGCTGATTGGAAAAAATAAATAAAAAAAACAACAATTTGGGGGAAATCGGAATAGAGTGTCACCGTGTGAATTCCTTGTGTAACGTAGTTGATGTTGTGCTTACCGAAGGGGCACGTGAGACGTATGACCTTAAATCGGTAATGCACCAGAAGTTGATACTCCCGGGATAGAGGGCATCAACTCTAGGGCAGTGGGAAAACAACCCCCGGTGCAGCCGTTAGTTAATCTAATAATCGTCTTGATAGAGGAGCTCCTTAGAAGCAGGAAGAGTGATGAGGAACCCGTGGAGACCGATAGTGAGAAGTTTTTTCAACGACTCAACGCATAACGTCCAAAATGATTTGCTGGAGGTAACGACCCAACCGTTCTCAGGGATTGGCTAGGAGATATCGGAAGCTTTTTGATGCGGTTGGGTGCCCGAAAAAGCTTAAAGTCAAATTTAGGGTGTATTATCTCAAGAGCGAGGTGAATACCTGATGGAATATGGTTGTGTAGAGTGCTAAACTTTCTGGTTTTGACTGGGATAAGTTTAAGGAACTGATCTGCGATCAATACTATCAAGAGTCCCTGAGAGAAAAAGAAGAAAGATGAGTTTACTTCCCTGCTGTAAAACTCCATGAGCGTCACCGAGTACCCTGCAAGGTTTACAGCACTTTCGAGCTTTGTTCCCTCGTTCAACCATTCTAAAGTAGAGAAGAAGTGACAATTCTTGAAAGGTCTCAACTGGAGGCTCAGGACCAACCTTGCAAGTCAAAAGTTCGACACATTCCAGGAGATGTACGATAAAGCAGTGAGCCTGAAAAGGACTTTTCAGGAGAAAGATGCATGTTTTGCAAACAGGAAGCGAAAATGGGGAGATTCAAAGTCTAAAAGAGTTGGGGGATTCCAACAATCGTTTGGGAATCGATCGAATAATCGAGAAGAAGAGACAGGTAGCTTGGTAGGCGTAGGGAAGGAAAGGGGAAGGCGAGACAATCGATCTTCTAGTCAACGGTATAGTCAGCAGTCAAGTCAGGATAAATTTCAGAGGAGTGGAGTAGGAAATCAGAACCAGTCTATCAGGAGGATTATCAGCTATAATTGTGACAAGCCTGGACACGTCGCACGGGAATATTGAAGTGTGACTTTGACTTGCTTTATCTGTGGTGCACGAGGTCACACAAGGAATATGTGTCCTCAAAGGGACAACATGCCAAGGAACGTCATCGAAGGATCTGCAGCCATAGTTCAACCAGGGCCACAGGCATCAAGGTTAGGTGGAACTTAGCCCAAGCCTCTGCCTGGTAGGGTGTATATGATGAAATCTAAAGTGGCACAACATAGTGGAGCTACGGTGACTAGTAATCTTCAGCTTTATTCTCGTTCAATTTACTTACTTTTCGATTCTGGTGCTACCCATTCTTTCATTACCAAGTCTTTTCTTGTAAAGTATGGAGTAGTCCAGAATCTCATGTAGAGTGTGGTTTATATTGGGTTGCCAACTCAGAATGTAACGGGTTATAAGCGTTTCTTGTCTAGTGTTCCTAATTAGATAGGAGGAAACAACTTTCCTATTAATCTAGTTGTGTTTGATCTTTGGGATTTTTATTTCATTCTTAGGATGACTTGGTTGGAGAAATATGGGACAATAATTGATTGTGAAAAGAAGCTAGTTAGGATCAAAAGTCCTGAAGAAGGGAAGGTAGTTTACCATGGAGAGGGATCAAGGTCTGATTTGTATATAGTATCCGCACTGACGGCTAATAAGTTTTGACAAAGGGGTGTCAAGGGTATTTATGCAACATCTAGGTGTCCTCCGTAGAAGAACCAAAGTTATCTGATATTCAAGTGATGTGTGAATATCCCGATGTCTTTCCGGATGAAAGTCCGCGTGTGCCACCTTATAGAGAAGTTGATTTCTCCATTGACTTGCTTCCAGGAGCAACTCCTATATCTTAAGCACCTTATCGTATGGCGCCAGCGGAGTTAAAGGAACTAAAAACTTAACTTGAAGATTTGCTGGAGAAAGGTTATATACCACCGAGTGTATCATCTTGGGGAGCCCTTGTGTTGTTTACGAGGAAAAAGGATTGGAGTATGAGGTTATGTATTGACTACCAGGAGTTAAACAAGGTCACCATAAAAAACCGATACCCTTTATCCCGTATCAATGATCCTTTTATCAGCTTCAGGGAGCGGTGGTCTATTCAAAGATTGATCTTAGATCCGGCTATCATCAACTCCGTATTAAACCCAGTGACATTCCAAAAATAGCCTTTAGGACCAAATATTGTCACTATGAGTTTGTTGTTATGCCTTTTGGTCTCTCCAATTGTAATACCCGAAAATTTTGGGAGTTTTGAGATGAATATATAACGTTACGATTTTAAAATAAATCGTGCTAAAAGGTTATATATTTAAATCTAAGAAAATATTTGATTAATTAAATCAAATATGATGATGGATTATTTTGGGATGATTTGTTGAACGCGCCAATAAACGTTACGAACGAATAATGTTATATTGTTATAAACGTTATAAACGTTGCGTGTAAGGTCTATCGATTTAATCCCAAAAACAATGAATTATGACTCGGGAGGTCATATTTTCATACACGGAATAAATCTCTCGATGCAAATAGATTTTTCATGGATCAATATTACGAAATTTGGGCGAATAATGGACTGAACGAGACGTATCGTGGGGCAGAACGTGGGATAATAACCCACCTCACCCACCTCTTTCTTTTCTTCCATTCACCTTCTCGCACTCCCTCCTTTTCCCATTCACTCTTCCACTCACTTCACCACCACTCCCACCTCCACTCTCCCTTGCCTGCCACCAACACCATTTTCTCCGACCACTTCTCCTACAGCAACCATCATCATCGCTGATCATCATCATCATCAACAAACATCAAGCATCATCATCATAATCATTATTCTATCATTGCCATCATCTCACGATCATCATCAACGCCTCACGACGAAGGGTAGCAGCAGGCCGAGGGAAGGGACAGCGCCAGCAGTCCGATCAGAGGACGTCAAAGGATCCGTTCATGTGATCGTGTGTATTAAGGATCATCGATAATCGAGATAACCTCACTCGTCCGACAAACCTCTTTTATTCATTCACACACGTTCTTTGTTTCTGTGCATGCTTTGGAACATGTTTTGATGTGTTTGATGTGTGTGGAATGGATTGGATCCGTTAAAACGCGACTTGAGCGATCCGGTGTCGGGCAGGGAGGTTTCCTGCAGGATTGTGGCCGGAGATCTGTCGCGCCCCCGATCATCCTGGGTCGCGGCCGCGACGGGAGAAAAATAGGAATTTTTCGCGACGGCCTTCTGGCCGCAAAAATGCATTTTCGTGCCCCGAATCTTAAACTTAAATGCGTATTTGAGATATATAACACATACGCATTGAAATGGTTCGTCAAACGTGCATAAACGATCATGTTTGACATGTGGTGGGGTATTTGGGGTTGAAATGAAGTAGAATGTACCCTTATAATGTATATATCCTCATGGGAAATAAATGAAAGCGACTGCTAAATGATTAATAAAAAGGGAACGGGGGATGTGGAGCATAGTTATACTATTCATGTGAATTAATTAACAACAAACGAATAAGAAATATCGCCTCCTTGAACTGATAAGGACGGCATTGACATCCCTTGTGGATCATTGGTCGTTTTCTTGAATTTACTGAGAAGGTCGAACATGGTATCCCTTCTTCGATCCATTGCGATCATCTATTTCTTTGAATAGCCTTGGTGGCTTGGGTTTGAGTCATTGCACTCCTGTATTATCCTTTGAGTCATCGTCACAGGTGAGAACTAGCTAGGGAGCGATGGGCGTCCGCCATTCTCTTTGCATGCATGCAGCGGCTTCTACACCGTTGTGGCGGGGCCACGAGTTGCTCTCTGCAGGGAGTCCCAAATTATCTCAATGCAGGCAAATGATAATACAAAGAGATATGGCTTTATCTTATCTCTGTACGCCGACTGACGTTTGACACTTTATCTTATCTCTGTACTTCGAGTCGGTCATATCCTTGGAGTTGTCGCTTCTGAGTCGAGTCATTAACTCTAATTATCTGCAAAAGAAAGGAATGACTCTTAAGAGCGATACAAAGCCATGTAAAGAAATGAGAAACGATGTTGTGTGATATGGCGCCCATATTTTCTTATATATATAAAAATGTTTTAGGGACTTTCGGCGGTCGCCATAGCCGTTAGCGAAAGTTCCCTGTAATTGGGATTCATACACCTGAGGTTGCTGAGCTTCATTAGCTCACGGTTATGTTTTTCAATTGTAGGTATGCCCCCAGCAGCACCTGAAGGCTCTTAGAGAGAGCTTGCTTGCATATAGATGAATCCATGTACTTTGGATATTATGGCAGATCAGATGTCTATATCGTTTAAATGTAATAAACGACCTGCATAACTTCTGCTTAAATTTTGTAACTAAACAGGTATTTGGTTACTGTTTATAGTTCCTTGACTTCTGTACCCCTAAAACCCCTTCGATTTTTTTATCCTTGTCACGGACCGGGTCCGTGACGGCATAACGCTCACGTGTCTTCCGACGCGGAAAGTCAGGGGCGTTACACCAATGCTCCTGCTATGTTCATGGATTCGATGAATCGTGTTTTTAAACCCTACCTCGATCAATTTGTCGTAGTCTACATTGACGACATATTGATATATTCAAAAACTCCACACGAACATGAGCAACACCTTCAAATCACTTTGGAGACCCTCAGAGACAACCAATTGTATGCCAAGCTTAAGAAGTGTGAGTTTTGGTTGAAGGAAGTTGCTTTCTTGGGACATGTGGTATCTAGTAAGGGCATTAAGGTCCATCCTAAGAAAATTGAGGCTGTGATGGCTTGGGCTAGACTAACCAACGTGACAGAAATTAGAAGTTTTCTTGGGTTAGCTGGTTACTATCGACGATTTATGGAGGGCTTCTCCAAAATGGCTGTGCCATTGACTAAACTTAATTGGTCTGTAAGATGTGAGAAAACATTCCAGAAACTCAAGAATTGTCTCACCTGCGTTCCTATACTCACACTGTCTTCTGGTGAAGATGGATTATTCTATGTCTATAGTGATACATCCAAGTAGGGTCTTGGGTGTGTACTCATGCAACATGGGAAGGTAATAGCTTATACTTCTAGACAATTAAAGCGTTATGAGCTTAGCTACCTGACGCATGATCTGGAGTTAGCTATTGTGGCCTTTGCCATAAAGATCTGGAGATATTATTTCTTCAATATTTCATGTAAAGTCTTTACTGATCACAAGAGTCTCAAATTTATCTTCGCTCAGAAAGAGTTAAATATGAGACAATGAAAATGATTAGAGTTGCTGAAAAATTATAATTTGGATATTCAGTATCACCAAGGGAAAGCAAATGCCATGGCTTATTTAAGTAGATAGGTTTGAAGTCCTATGGGAAACTTGCACTTAATTGGGATTATGCAAGAAACCCTGGTTGAAGAGTTTCGTAAGTTAGAGCTCGAGATTTGCGTAAAGAACGGGGGCGGGGTTCTCGCAAATATGCAAGTCTGTCCTACCAGCTTATATGATGACATAGTACAGGCACAGGGGACTGATGATACATTACAGAAGCTGAGAGAAGAGGCATAGAAGAGTAATACAAAGCGATTTGTGATTCACGGGGATGGATCGCTAAGATTTCGAAATCGTCTCTGTGTGCCCAATAATGAGTCATTAAAAAAGGAAATCCTTAAGAAGCACACCGAAGGCCCTACTCTCTTCATCCGGAGGCAATAAGATGTACCGAGATTTATGTAGTCACTTCTGATGGAGAAATATAAAGAGGGATGCAGCTGAGTTCATCAATAAGTACATCGTTTGCCAGCAGGTGAAAATAGAACATCAAAGACCTGGTGGGTTATTTCAACAACTAGAACTTTCGATGTGGAAATGGGATGCTATATCCATGGATTTCATAGTGGGGCTACCAAGCACAGTTGGAGGATTTAACTCTATTTGGATGGTTGTTGATAGTCTCACGAAGTCTGTTCATTTCATTCCAATTAAGAACACGTGGCGTGTTGAACGATCGGTAAAGGAGTATGTTAAGGAAATTGTATCAGACAGGGATACGAGATTTCAATCTTGTTTTTGGCGAGGACTTTAGGAGGCACTTGGCACGCGTTTGAGCTTTGGCACGCCATTCCACCCGACGTCTGAGGGTCAAACGGAACGTACGATCCAAACCTTGGAAGATATGTTGTATGCATGTGTTCTCGACTTTAAGTGCTCATGGGATCATCATCTGCCTTTGATCGAGTTCACTTATAACAATAACTATCACCCTAGCACCGACATAGCGCCGTTTAAAGCATTATATGGTCGAAGTTGTAGAACATCAGTGTATTGGAATGATATACAAGATATGGTGCAGTTAGGACCGAGATGGGGCAAGAGTTAGCTGAGAAGATGAGACTGATACAGGGACGAATGAAAACTGCACAAGATCGTCAGAAGAGCTATGCCGATGTAAGGCGTAGACCATTGAAGTTCAAGGTTGGGGATCACATGGCACGTATTCTTAAGGATCTCACCCACTAAGGGAATTATGAGGTTTGGAAAGAAATGGAAGCTCAGTCCTCGATACATAGAACCTTATGAGATTCTAGAGACGGTTAGAAAGGTGGCGTATTGATTAGCTTTTCCAGCAGATTTGTCGTTCGTTCACAACGTGCTCCATGTCTCCATGCTTCGCAAGTATGTGTTTTATCCAAGTCATGTCATTCAGTATAACCCTGATAAGTTGGATGCATACTTGTCCTACGTAGAGCAACCACAAGAAATCCTTGATCATCGAGAGACAATATTAAAGTACAAGACGATATCATTGATCAAGGTTTTGTGGGCTAATCGTCCGACTTCGAAAGCGACTTGGGAATTCGAGGAGATAATGCGGAAACAATACACGGATCCATTTTTTGATAATTCCTAGACCCAATCTGTCTTTAGTTTCAAGGACGAAACTTCCTAAGTAGGGAAGAATGTAATACTCCGAGGATTTCATGATAATTTATTATTCAAATAATTAACAGAAATACTAAATCATTGTGCGTTATAGTTTATTCGACGGAGACATAAAATTCATTTGTCGATATCGCAACAAAAATATGCTAAATACGAGTGAAATTAAACCCTCACAGAAAAATATGGGATCCACGATCCTTTAATCTTACTTTACCTACTCGACACCACCTTCACCACTTCTCCCTCCCTACTTCTCTTCCCACTCATCTCCACTTCCCTTCCCACTTCACCCTTCACACTCTTTTCATCACTCTCAACATAATCATCTTTGTCTCCTCTTCTCTTCTCACCATTCTCTTACGGATTCTCGGAGACAAACAAGGTGAAGAAGAGATGACATCCACAGAGAGAAACAAGATGAGGAGGACTTGGCTTTATCATTCAACACCACACGAGGCATCCGTCACCATTATGGGGGTACGCTTCTTGATTACAAAGTTTTTCTTATAAAATCATAGACTCTGTGATAAATTTGGATCTTGATATATGTTGAAGCCTTATGTGTCTAGTTTTTAATGGAGTTAATAGATCATGATTTGAGTTGTGAATCTTATGATATAAATCCAAACGTGCGGGTATGTCAACCTATAAAAACTAAATACATGGCTAAATTTGTGTCTTGATATGGTATTACGCAATAGGAGTAAAAAGACAAGTCTTATATCAATGAAAAGGTCATGAAGTGTAGTTTCCAGAACAGTTTATAAATCCGGAATTAGAGTTTTAGGTAAAGTGTTATGAGCAGATTAGTGAAGTAACATCGAACTATTTGATTTAAAAAAAATGTAAATTAAACTAATGAATTGCAGTTATCCATAAAGCTTTATGATTAATTCACTGCGAAGATTATTGACTGTAGTTTATGTAGAATTTTACGGATTGATTTTTGAAGTTATATATGAGAAGTTATAGATTTAAACGCATCGAAGGGTGATGTTGAATAGTTTTTGGAACAAAGCTATAACGGTCGTTACAGGGCTCGTAACGATCATTACACTGCCACTAATGCACTCCCTTGCTTCCAACATCTATCACGATCGTTACAGACCTTGAAAGGTTCAATTTGACTTCGAAACAACTCTAAATGTTCATGAACTCATTAATTGACATTAAACACATAAAATCATCATCATGTATCATTAAAAACAGCATCAAAAGCCCATCCAAGGCTCGACATCAACTACTAGTACTGTCATGATGGTCTTTCATAATGTATGAACAAATGTGCTGAACACCATAATGTAGTCAATAGTTCAAAAAGGGCAAGTATTGATATGTGTATCCTATTATGTCATAGGACCTAGAGACGCCGCTCATTGAGACATAAGAACAAGCCGAGCGTGAGTGTGAGGAAGCTTTATTAAGAAGATAACGTTTAGATATATTGAATATGTTATGACGGTGTATTTTATTATACCTGTGAGTATAATACTATGCTTTGGAATCTTTGAACGTAGTCACCAAACGTGATCGACGTAATACAATTGTTGCAATCTGTTATGTGTTTAATATTGGGTACTGTGAAGTGATGATGCATGTTGAGATATTGATTGATTGACATGGTAACTGCTCAGAATGGTTAATATCCCATAAGTATAAGAAGTGTCTAATTCACTACTGCGTGGTTGGTTGGACCTTGTCGGGTGTTGAGGTTGTTCGAGTTACACTGTGACTAGGCATATTGTGTTGTGGAAGGGACTGGCCAGGGGGAATACATGTGAGTATTCACCTTGCATGCATGCAACGACCTAGAGAGTTATTTTGGTTTGCTGGGATACACACTGTAGGAGATCCAGAGCTTCAGTTAGTGCTTGGCCCCCTACTGGATAACCCATGCAATGAAAATGAAAAGTAAAGAGTTCGGCCTAGGTCATAATGTGTGTACACTCTGGTTTTGGGACATTTTGCAAATAAGATGCGCATAAATGGATATTTGGTTGATGGTGGGGAAAGAGGAATGCTTGGTATGGTTGTGTCCTTTGGATTGATGAATGTCTTGTTACTTTGTGTGTTTTTATTAAATCCTGTTCAGTTTTCCTGGTTTGCTATTTCAAAAGTGCTAGAATAAATGATCTAAGTGATCAAAATTCCCTCTTTTACTCATATATCCCCTGGGAAGAGCGCCGACACGTTTTTGAGCTCCTATAGCTCACGACAACTCTTCCTTATTTTCTTTGTTTCCTCCCTTTTCAGGTAATGAGTATGATGGCGGAGTACACTAGTAAACGAGGCTGCATCCATAAATAACTCATCTAGATTCTGTAAAATATCACTCCTGAGACTTAAGAAGGATTTGGTGAGATCAAAAGTTATGTGTAATGAGTGTTTGTAAAATAAGTGAGCACAACTAGTTGAGTTAATGATATTTTCAGTTGTTTCATATGCCTAAGATAGGATAAATCGAATATGCCTTGCTGGGGCAGTGAGCCACAGTAGCGGTAATGCCACGTGATTTCCTTTGGTAAAATAAAAAGAAGTCGGGATGTTATAGATGTAGGCGGATTTGTACCAAATTCGATCTTTGTTGTCGATGTTAGGCCTTTGATTTATCTTAATGGTTGAGTAATCAATTTCATTCTTAATGCTTTCAATTGATTGATCACTTTTTGAATGACTTATAAGACCAATTATTTCCAAAGATATATTAGGGTTTATACCATGGAATTGTATGTCATAGGTTGAATGCATGACAGGAATGTTGTATGCATGACCTCTGTAGTCGTTACACAAGAATCCATCAATCATAATGATTTCTTATAAGTCCAATGCACATAGAGACATTATTTATTAGCTTTTAGGAAAATTTTCTATCGATCTCGGGAGGGACTTTAAGATAATTTTTGGAGTCTCGACTACCAATATTATAATTAATTAAATTAGATGCAAAGAATTGAATATGAAGCAAATGCGGTGGAATCGAACGCCCTAGACCTTTCATATTATCGAATCTCTTCATCTTTAATTGTTAGCACTTTATTTAGCATTCTAGATTATTTTAGCTCAAAATTATTCACCCTTAATTTTATCCCATTCAATCTGAAATAGAAATACCATTTTTTTATATGCAATCCATAGTCTCTATGAGACGGTACTCTATTCACTATTATATTACTTGTTAACGATTACGTACATTTGCACATATATTTCTCGTGATAATTTTTTTCCCCCTAAATTCAACACACACATAAATTGTCGTGTCAAGTCAACCGGTGATAATTTTTTTGGGATGGAGGGAGTACATCACATAATTCTTAAATGCATTGATGGACATAACGGATTGTAAAAGATTACCATACTTGATCCACAAATCAATTGAATACTCCCTCCGTCTCATAAAAAATACATCGATTTGACTTGACATAAGAATTTATGGATAAAGACTTATATACCCTTTGGGTTATGTGGAAAGAAAAGTGAGAAGAAGAAATGGAGGAGAAAAAATAATGGGATGAGTTGATGTGATATAAAATAAAAATTAGGTGTGTTTTGGTAGTTTTGTAGGAAAAGGTTTCCAAACATAGAAATGCTATAATTTTTGTGGGACATACAAATTAAACAAATGTTATATCTTTTATGGGACAAAGAGAGTATTAGATTGTCAAGCCATAATTTTCTACACTTGAGTCAGTTCTAACTCACATAATTTCATAAACACGGGCCTATGTCGATCATGCTCGATGGGTATCCCTAACCCAAATCCAATCAAAACGGGAAAAACCAGAGTTGACAAAATTCGGGTTCGGGTTTGGGGATACTCGAAATTGTAAGTTCGGGTTTGGAGTGGGCTTGGGGATTGCTATACCCAACCCGATATGAGAAATATCCTCAAACTCGACACCCACTTCTCTTATGAATATATCATTAGCCATAACTATTCATAGTATTTAAATCAATTTAAAAATTTTATACTATTATTCAAAAAATAATTCTCCTTTGATATGATTTGTTTTTGTTGTTTTAATTAAGAAATTTATAACATCATGATTCGCTTTTGAGTTATACAAGATTGAAATTGTTTTTTCTTTTCGAGTTTTAGGAATATGCAATCCCTCCAGTGTATAGAAATTGATGAACAAAACTTTAGAGTAGGACATGTTCGTAGTTAGTTGTTTAGATTGAAAACTAGGATAGTGAGTTGCAATCCAGGGGAGCATGCAGCAGAGCAGTAGACAACTGTTGGAACGCCATTACAGACCACCTGGGTGCAGACTACTACAAAAGGTTCTAGAGAAACAACTGAGACAAACATTGACAGCAAAAGATCACAAATACTCTAGGAATTAGGAACAAAGTCTTAGGATCAAAGTCATATCACAATGTAGCAAACTGGGTGCAGCAGGACTGGCTTGCAGCAGAGGCAAAAGCGCAACATACTGATTAGTGAATAGACTGGGATCTGAGTAACGGTCATATCGAAGATTTGAGGTTCAAAAATCTATACGAGGTTGATAGTTGTTGTGAGGAGTCCTGTCAACATCACTGAGGATTTGCACATGGGACAAACAGATAGCTGTCAACGTTAGAATGGTATAGCCACGTGTTCTAATTCCCTGAGCCTATAAAAGGGGATTATTGAGCTCAGAGAATTTTGACGACGATTGTGGATTTCATTGCAAGAAAGAAAAATCTCTCAAGTGTTGTGCAATCATTCTCAAGAGTGGTAAAGAAAGATCTGAGGAAAGAAGTTCACTAGTCTGCACTATGAACAATATCTACAACATAGCTTTTGGAAAAGATCTATGCAACGATCTAGGTTCTAGCCTTAGCAAGTTCTATACTTATAACGGGTTGTCTTATAAGCCACAAAAAAGAAGATAGTGAACTTATCTCTTGGGCTGACCACATCGTTTACCAAGGAAAGACTGGACTAAGCCTTCGTAGATCATTTGACAATGATTGCTAGAACCAGTATAAAAATCCTATGTCCTTTACTACTTTTCATCTTATACTTAGAACTGTTAGAAAACAATCCAAGACACACAAGAGACAATCTTGATATACTATTGTCTCTACTTTAGACTCATTCCGCAAGTTTGCAGAAGGTTAAGTGCATATTAGTCAAGATTAGGCTGCACTCAACTATGAAATTTTTTGAATAGCCTATTCACCCCCCTCTAGGCTGTTCATTGTAAACTTTGTGAATAACAATTGGTATCAGAGCTTGACTTTCTAGACTTAACAGTTATTAGAAAGAGGTCTCTTTCTTGTCCGCTTGTTATTTACGAAAAAAGTTACTAACAGCTTATTTTATGAAGTAAGAATGGCTCCTCCAAACCTACCTAAGTGTCATAATAGCGGTGAACCACCAGCGTGCTCATTCGACAAATTCAACCACTAGAAGCTGAAAATGCTAGCCCATCTAGACTCAATTGATAAGAGAATACAAGGCAGAGTAACAGACGACCCTCTTATACCAAAGATTCCATATCCACTAGATACCATAAAAAAGTCTACAAGCCAAAGTCCCTATGGACAAAGGAAGTCTTGGATTTGGTACTGATAGATAAGAGGGCGAGAAACCAAATCTTCAAGGCCCTGGATGATGACATGTTCGAGATCATAGTCCACACTACCACAACAAAAGAAGCTTGAGATGTTCTACTAAGAAATGAAGGAACAAAAGAGATAAAGGAAAATACGAAGGATGTTTTGATGCAGAAGTATGACTGGGTATCCATGAGGCCTGACGAAAACCTCACTACTTTCTAGGAGTGATTTCATGTCCTGATCAATAATCTAAAGACACTTGGAAAGACGTTTGACAACATGAAAGTCAACCTAAAATTCATGAGGTCTCTTGGAGAAGCATGGGACACAAAGACCACTGCAATTAGAGAATCAAGAGATTTAGCAAAAATGTCACTTGCTCAGCTCTACGACGTGCTGCATGATGCGTGCTATCGCATACACGTCAAATTAGTATTTATGAGCACTCACTTTCACTCTATAAATATAGAATTAATGCAGTAGTGAAAATAAGGGTCGAACCCACAGGGAATCGTAAATGCCAACTAAACTAACTTAAAGTAGTAACTATTCTAGGAATTGGGGGGGTGTTTAAAAGGTGATAACTAAACTAAACTAATTACTCAAAAGAAGATAAAATTAAGCTAGATAGTAGGGTGGATTGCTTAGATTAGGAGAAATGTAGGGATAATGGTTGAGTCATTTTGAATCACTTAG
>JAOVYX010017586.1:4704-21925 GCA_035668315.1 Drosera spatulata | reverse complement strand
GAGAAAAAGAAAAAAGAAAAACAAACAGAGAGCAATGTATTAAACTAAGATGATTCACTTTTTGATTTTTTTCGAGAGTTTAATTTAGTTCGACACAGCGTATGGCCTTTGTGATCTTCGCTTGTCATGGATTTCAATCATAGACTAATAATTTTCATTTCCTCCTCTATTATCGTAGGTGTTTGTAATTAAGCTCGACAAAAACAGAGTTGCCGACATAGATATTGGTTACAATAAACCATGCCATAACCAAACTAACACATTTACTCTATGTGCAAACGAGAATGTAATAAAGACTAAACATGTGACATTATGAATATTTTTCTAAAACCTCACAATATTGACCTAACACAGATTAGCGTTATATCATGCTCATTTTCATGTGATCATAGGTTAACTAAAAGAGAATCCCATTAACCTATAAACTTGCTACAAACATCAACCAAAAGAGAATGGCTTGACTACGTACATACTTCTCATATGTACTAAGGTGATCAATCGAGTAATTAGGGATATACATAGAATAAGTAATTAAGGATAAATCAACACATAAACAAGATATCATAAGTTTTGAACATTAAATTATTGAATTCAGGAATCACATCTCATGAAATCCATGAACAAGATTAAATCACTAAGCCATACTCATAGATTTACACTACAACCGTCATAATGAGAAATGAACAATTCATGGAACGACCATAAAAAGTCATTACAAATCACAACGAATAAAGAAAAGAGACACTAAACCCTAAACCAACAGAGATTGGTCTAGATGACGGTCAATGATCATCCCTTCAATGATGAAACATAGCGTAGCGTAGATCTCAATATTCCTATGCGTAGCTCTCCATGTTGTCTGTGGAATTCATCATCTCGGATTGGATCGGATGCTCTTACCTCTATAAAACTTGATGAAAAACTCTCTCGAAAATGATATTTCGCCGTGAATATTTATAGAAAAATGAAAAATAACTCATTTCCCCTAAAAAAGCAAAGATAAGCATTGTAGATCGATGGTCAGGCACGGCCTATGCCAAGAAAACACACCCAGCACGGCTCATGCTCAGAAACTTTTGGAAATCATGTCACAGGGTCGTGCATAGTAAGCACGGGCTGTGCCAAAGGTCACTAAATCTGCCGATTTTTAAACTCGCATAACTTTTGCAATTTAGCTCTGTTTTTGCTCCGGTTTTGTTTTTTTTTTTTTTTTTTTTTTTTTTTTTTTTTTTTTTTTTTTTTTTGCTTTCTAATAGATAGTAGAACATGAAAACCATCTCCAAGAATTCCAAAATATTCATTACACTGAAAAAATTCGATTTTTTCAAGTCTGCAATGAAAAGAAGAAATACGATAGTGTCGACGCTCTAAATAGTAAAAGGAACTAAAATGACACAACTTAACAATCAACTTCATACAAATAAGTAAATTTGACTAAGAAAATAATGCGTGTTTACACACACATCAAACTCCCCCAAACCAAACATTTGTTTGTACCTAAGCAAAAGAAAACGCACAAGAAAGAATAAGAACAATGAAATATGAGAAACTCAAATCAACTAAATAAACAAGTATCATAACATACATTTCTGCAAGCCAATTCATCATCCTCTCTCGCCACACTATATGAAGCTATCCTCGTATCCCTATATGATCACCTCACAAGGCACCACTCTCCATACCACAAAGATCATGAGGATCATTATCTATACACTCTCATATCATGCAAGAACAAGGTTCAACCCAAATAAGACAACTAGCTATAAGCATTCGCCTCTAACCACCTTCTTACCCGAACCAAGTGTACATCGCATCTTATTTCTATATTAGAACAGGACAAAAGAAAATGGACAAACTAGGTGAAAGGAGGTCGGCTATTTGGTTTATGGAGTTTGGGTGCAAGGGTAGGAATATGGCACAAGTCGAAGATAAACGATCAATACATCAATCCCTTAAGGTATCGTGCCTTTACAAAAAGAACACCAAAAGTTCTAAACCAAACAAAAGGAATCTCTTCTTTTTTTTCATCATTTTTTTTTCAAACAAGCTCATCTTATTGAATACCATGCACCCGCTTTTATCTATAGACATAGATAGTGGTTTTGGTTATCGAGGTAAAGGACATAACGCTTTTGAAGCTTTTTTCTTACTGGATTGCTTTGGCAATCATCTGTTTTTCTCTTCTTTTTTTTTAAAGACAATACGATCCGAGCACATTGTATTCCACATTACAACATAAGAAGCTAAACATCCCATACAAGATATCCCAACTATCACCACCCAGACAAGCAAATATGATAGGGTCAAAAGGATTCTTTTGTGCAGTTTCATGGCATGAGCAATATATCCCAATAACAAATATAAGCATGCCCAATCAAAGCATCATATCACATATAATACTAGATAAAATGAAGGAAAAATAAGGGAATAATAGCGTTAGGTAAGGGAGGTTTAAAGGTTTATGGCTACAAAAAGAAATGGAATAATGATTACTTCAGGAAACTGAGATTAAAAGTAGGAAGAAAATCGAGATCTTAAACAAAACCACTAAGGCCCAGACCTTCCCAGTAGAGAATCTGAAGTCAAAATAAATTTTTGTCAAACCCAGAGAGGTCACTGAATCCGAGTTACTGAATCCGAGTCATTGAATCCGAGATACTGGTCAATTGCTTTGTGTGCAAAAGGATAATCATGAGCTTGAAAAGAAAGTAACTTTGCTAAAAGTTAAGATTGTCATTCATGACAAGTATACTAGGAAACCAGGACCATTGACCAAATTGCCTAAGCAACGAAGGCCCGATCCTTTCTGGTTAACTGTCACAAACATTCCTACACTTAGCAGATCGTATCATAAATATGGACTTAAATTTGAGGTTGTTAATAAAAGAATATCACCTAGAAAATCTCAAAAAAAGTACATTGATGTTCCTGATTATCTGTTGTGTACTTATAAAGCTTGGATGGCCATTTGATTAAAAATAATGACAAGAGGCTTAATGATTATGTTAAGAACCTCAGACAAGTGAAAACCACCTATATTGTTTTGCCTACTCCTATTTTTGTTTCTGCCTATGCAAAAGGACTCAACCTAAGGTGGGTTCCTAAACTAACCCCTTGATTTCATGGTTGCAGGCAAGAGTGAGAGGGAGCAACTTATAGTTCTTGGATAATGGTTGCTCTAGGCATATGACAGGTGATAGCTTTATTTCTCTCACTCAAGGCCTTTGATGGGGGGAATGTGACTTTTGACAACAATGGTAAAGGTAAAATTATAGGTACGTGTAAGGTTCGTAAGTCACTTTCCCACTCTATTGATGATGTGCATTATATTATAGAATTGAAGCATAACTTGTTTAGCATATCCTAATTTTCTGACAAAGGAAACAAGGTTGAGTTCACTGACAATGTTTGTACTGTAAAGGATTCAAAGATAAGAAAACTTGTTCTTCAAGGAAAAAGATGCAAGAAATTTACAAAGTGACTTTGGATGAAATTCCTGTAAACACTCTTAGTTGCTTAACGGTTCAAGAAGAAAATGCCATGCTTTGGCATAAAAGGTTTGACCATGCTAGTGATCACCTGCTGAATAGATTGAATTTTACAAAACTGATAAGTGATTTGCCTATAATGAAATATGAGCAACAAGGTGTATGTGATTCATGTGCAAGAGGTAAACATGTCAAAACATCATTCCACTCCAAGAATGTGGTAAGTACTTCTAAACCCTTACAATTGCTGCACTTGGATCTGTGTGGACCAATGAGAATACAAAGCAAAGGAGGAAGTAAGTATGTTCTTGTGATTATTGATGATTATACAAGTGCATATAGGTTATTTTTCTTAGAACAGAAGGTGAGACATTTGATGAGTTCAATAATTCTGTCAAGATCATTCAAAACTCTTTTAAACATGACGACCATATTAGATTTAGACAGCTTGCTCAAATCATTGGTAAAAGTTTTGACATCAATTACCTCATCATCTGAATATGAAGTATCAGAATCCTTTTCAGCCATGAGGCAACCTTTGGAGGTTTCTTCATCCTTTGATTCATCATCAAAGTCTTCATCAGAAGTGGAGTTATTAGCATCCCAAGCTTCATAAGTAACAAGCATTAACTTTTTCCTATCAACAGCAGAGAATTGTATCTTCTTTCCTTTGAAATCTCCATGTTTCAACATTGGACAATTCTTCTTAAAGTGACCTATTATGCCACAATTAAAACAAGGGTCAGAAGTTGATTTAGATGAGAACTTACCACTTACCTTCTTCTTGTCATCCTTCTTTTTCAAGAAGTTGAAGTATCTTCTACTCTGGAAGGCTATAGTCTTATCATCACATCCTCCATATGCTTCACCGGTTCTTGGAGACTCTGTTTCTTGAAGGGCCAGGCCTTTCATCGTAGTTGACACACCAGATTCATCTTCTTCTTGTTGCTTCAGTGTTTTCTCATAGGTGATCAAGGAGCCAATCAAATCACTCAATGGTAGCTTCTTTAAGTCCTTGGCTTCTGAGAACTTTTCTCACCAGTTCATTAGGAGTGTATGATTTACCAAGTGAACCTAGTTCATTGACAAGCTCATTGAGCCTGAAAAACATCTCTTTGATAGTCTTATTGGGGCTCATCTTGGAGTTCACAAACTGTGAAACCAAAAGATCAATTTGTTGCTCCTTTCCTTCACTGGTTCCTTTATATTTCACCTCCAAAGTGTCCCAAATCTCCTTTGCAGTCTTGCACATTGAGATTTGCTTTTATTGAACACCAATCAAGCCACATATGAGAATCTTCCTTACTCTCGCATCTTCTGGAAGTCTTCTATATCCTATTTAGCTCTTGATTTCTCAACCATCTTTCCATCAGCATATTTTTTCTCTATCTTCAGTGATCTATTCCGGACGATCTCCCATAGCTGCCAGTCCTCAGATTGAATGTGGATCTCCATCTTCTCTTTTCAGAAACCATAGTAGGTTCCATCAAACAGTGGTGGTCTGTGCTGAGATGCACCTTCCTTTCCAGCCTCTGTCAAACTCATCCTTTTCTTCTCAGGTAGGTAGCCTATAAGAAGAACCTGCTCTGATACCAATTGTTTGTTTGTAGAGGATACTCAAGAGAGGGGGGAGGGGGTGAATTGAGTAGCAATGGATTTTCGAACTCTTTTCACTTTCTCGATGAGGAAGGCCCAGGTCTTTAGGACGGCTTTGGTCTTTCTCACCCCATGTTTGCTTGTTTGTAAGTCACCAACTGCTTTATATGCTTGTTTGTTGTGTGATCAAGAACGAAAGCAGTGAAGAGAGAGTGAACACGATGTTTATACCGGTTCATCTCTTGTCCAAAACTATGGAACAAGATATTTCCATCCAGTACCTAGTGGGATTTTTGAGAACTTTGCACTATGATCTCCTTCACTAGTGCACACCGTTCTTCCTCTCCTGCACCAATCCTCAAGATCAATGCAAGAGAACCCTTGCATCACCAACACCCTGGTAACATAGTCAACACTAATCACAACTTATACCAATCCCCCAGACGTCACCCTAAGTACACCCTGTTCTACCCCGGATTAAGCCTTAGCACCTCTAGTTCCTATACTCCCTTATAGAACTCTTATGCCCTTATCTTCAATCCTCTATAGCAATACCTCGTATTTCTTTGGTCCTTAGACCCTTGGATTGTACTCCTTGCAACTTGGCACCCTTGTCTTCAACAAGGCCTGGGTCTTCCTCAGGTTCAGTCACCTTGAATCAAGGAAGTCTTCTTGACCAACTCTCCAGTCAATCAATACCAGCAGCTTGTGTTAGTTGTTGTGTGTCAACTCCAAAACACCAAAGGATCGTCGTCTTAGGCTTGTGCATGTTTGTGGAGCTGGATTCAACTTCTATGGATGGCAAGTTGACTCTTGGTTCTTCGATTGCAATATGATGGGAAGGTTGGGTCAGCAATCGATTCCCTTTTCTCCCCCATGATGATCTCCTTTTTATTGAGCTCCAGAAATCAGTAAGTTTGGATCTCCATCTTTTTTTTTTTTTTTTTACGACAATCAAATCTTCTTTCCGTACTTAGGCCTCTAAAACTTTTCATATCTACAAAACAAACCAAAACTGATTTCTGTAGCAAAATATTCTAATTTTGCTCAATATACTGTTAGTCCATATATAAGATATTCAGAATAATCAATAAGGACTTAACAAACTCAGCATAATCACCGAACATAAACTTTTCATGTTTATGACATATATATTTATAGAAACTGGGGAAGGCCTGGGCCTTATTTACACCTATCTGAGTTCTGATACCAACGGGGAAGGTCCAGGTCTTCATTGTTTTTTTAACAACCTATATTCAAGATCAATTTGTTCAATAAACGTCATCATCAAAATATATGAACTCAATTGTTTACCTTCATCAACATGAACCTCAACCTTCTCAGATTCCTCCGCCTCTTCATCCTTAGCTTCCTCTTCTTCATCCTCCCCTTCAACATCCTCTTTTTCTTCCTCATCTTCCTCCACCTTTCCATCCTCATTTTCATAAAAACCTTTTCTCTAGAATTGATCCTCATCTTAATCAACACCATCATTCTCCTCCTCACTCTCACTGTCATCATTCTTCTCCTCACTCTTATAAACACCCTTCCCCTCCTCATTCTTACAAACATCCTTCACCTTCTCACTCATAGCTACATCATTTCCTTAACTTCAGAATCATCATTTTCCAGTTTTTCTTCAATCTCAATCTCTCTTTTAGTTCTTGCTCTCTTACTTGTTTCCCTTCTCGAAGGAATTGTAACCTATAAAAACAAAAAATCAAGCCATCATAAAAAAAAAAAAAAAAATAACTTACATTACATATAAAGAAAATAACAAAACAAGTGGATATTTATTTTACCTCGGTCTTTTGGGTCGTCTTGATCGTCTTGGTTTTCTTGGTCTTTTTGGTCTACACGGTCATCAATTGTGGATCCTCTTCATTGCTTGGCTAGATGTCCACGATTTCATATGGCTTCACTTAAGAAAGCAAGTGGCTTGTCATCTCAGGTGAAGAAGCAGCACTCATCTCCATCCAACAGGTACATCATAGGGATTCTCATACGATCTGTTGGATTCGAGATGATGCCTTCTGAAAGCTCATATACCCAGACCTAACAAAACAATTCATAAGTTATAAATATACAGTGCATCGAAAATTAAACCATATTTTATAAAACATACAAAAGCAGTTCATGTAATAATTGCATACATTAACTTAGCAAAAGAGCATCCCTCGACATAAGGGATCTTCGAAATCATTCCATACTCTTTCTTTTTCTTCCCTTTGGCTGCTGTAATTGTAGGTCCATCGACTTATACTTGAATACGGCATCAATAAGATAGATATGAATCGCCGTACCCTAAGCCTATTCTTCGATTCTTTTCAAATCGTCAACATAATTGAAAACGAAATAGAGAGTATAAAAGGCGATCTTCGAAAAAAGAACACAATTGCAAACAAATAGTATGAAAACCCTAGCAAAGTTACAGGTTGTGGCCTCATCTTCCCCAACAGCCAACTCAAATAATTTTTCACACAACTCTTTTCTCTTCGTCTTTTTCTCCTTTCCACAAAGTAGTCGATCAAAAGTCGTGCTTCTAAGATTTCCTATCTTACTATCGATGAAATGTGCTCCCTAGTTAGTGAAACAAATATATGTTGTACACCCAAAATAATACCGACAGGGTATAGGATTATTCGATCTAGAACCAATTTCAGACGCGCACAACACCTTAGCCTGTGTAGAAAATGAGAAACAGGAGTCGGCTTACCTTAGCCTGACATGCATCTGACATAACATCCCTCAATTCGTCCATCTACTTGCTGAAGTAAGATATTGCACATTGGGTTTGTAAGAGCGCCGATTTTCGATCCTTCTTTTCTCTACTCGTCGTCTTTGTTGTCTTCGTCATCTTCTTGCCTTCAATCATCGTTGTCTTTTTTGTTGTCTTCGTCATCTTCTTTTTGGTCGTCGTCGTTTATTTGGGTTGTTCCATCATCTTCTTCCGTCGGTTGACCGCTTATTTCGGAGGCGTCATTGTTATGTGAAGTCATTTTGTTCTCACCATTGTTGACGGAAATTTTGAAGGAATTCAAGATGTCGTTGAATTGCAACTGTTCAGGAAGTTTGAGGAGGTTGAATTGCAACCGTTGTGTATGCGGAGTTTGAATTGAGGAGGATGACTCGACATTGGATTGAATTAGGGTGGAGTGCTCGAGGTTGGGCAATGGTTCGATGATCATGAGGGTTTGTGTTGGGCAATGGTCGGGTTAAGGGTGTGGATTGGATTAGTCTAGAATGATATGGTTATGTTAAAAAATAAGGATAAAATAGATATTTTAGATGATTGGATATCAATTTATAAATCAAATTTTGATTAGATACCTAAATATAACATAAAAAATTGAATACAAAAACATAAGATAAAACTTCATTAGGAGTTTAAAATAATTATCCCTTACTATAATTGTGTTTTAAGTTTGTAAATGATCACCAGAACATTGATATTTATAATGAATTGACAAAGTGTGTCCTATCTCATTTGCCCATCAACCAGCAGCGGGCCCCACTTCAGCTCTTATCGGTAACCTACACAAAATCTCCATCTCTGATTAGTCAGCTCCCGTGGATCATCGTCATCATGCCACGTAGGTAACGTTCCCACACGAAGAAACCTCTCGAGATTCTCTCTCTTTCTCCCGCGTCGCTATTTCTCCCTCGTCGGCTCAATTGCAAAACCTCAAAACCGAAACATATTAAACAAAAAAAAAAAAAGGAAAAAAAGAAAAAGAGAAAAAGAGAGGAATACAAAGAAAAAACAAAGCGAGGAATTGAGGGGTTTCGCATCGGACAAGATGGGCAAGCGATTGAGGTGTCGAATAATTGTCTTTGCAGTGGTGGCGATTGCTGCAGCGTGCCTCGTCGAGGCTAGAAAATCGACCGATCCTTACAAGGTAGGATTCTGATTGTGATTATGTTATTCGTCTTTTTGTTTATGGAATTGGTACAATCTTACTGTGATTTGACAGGAAGGCTTGGCATTATTAGAATTCTATTGGTGCGAAATTTCTAGACGATTTTTTTTGGTACTGTCTGAACTTGGGGGCAGGCGGGCAGCAGTAGAAGATTTTCTAGTTGGAGGTTTTGTTTATTGGGAATAGTTGAGATTTTTGTTTAGGGTTTTATGGTTAGGGTTTTGTCGGCGATTTAATCAGGATTATTATTGGTTGTGAAATATTGTCGTATTAATGAGTTGTGATGTGATTATTGATTGTTGGATTCACTTAGCCGTGAGGTAAAGATTGGTGACTTTGATGACGTGATTGAATGGTCATTGAATCTGCATTTAGGTAGTACTGCTGGTGCCATTCGTCAATTAAGTAAGGTGGAGGCTGTGGAGCTTAACAAGGTTGATCATAATGTGCTTAAGTTTCTTAATGTCGTTTGTTAGGAAAAATAATAGAGAGTAGATGATTAGTGTGGAAGAAACATTGTGGATGGTAAGGTTGGATTTTTGGCTCCTTGGTAGTGATTGTTAGCTGGAAGTAATTCAAAAAATTGAGGACCAGTTGTCACTGTTAATGCTTGATGGCTCAGTATAACTTTCCTCTTCGTCTTTGTTCCAAAAATTGTGTTCGATTTGTGCTTACAGATCAAGAAGGGATTGAGGGTTGGGTATGTGAGATGTCGGGACTAGGGATGCAAAGAGACCATTTGATGCACTTCTTCTGCCGAAAAGATAGGGAAAGTGATTTGTTAATTTATTGGATGAATGACGACGTACAAGATAACAAGCTGTGCAATCTGGAAAACTACAAGTTCTTGGGAAGAGAATACTGTTATCAAAGACCTCTTCGTAGGCCATGAGGCCATCGCCTAGCGGAGCAAATTCCCTAGGCCATAGTGTGTCGAATGACGACCCTTTTAGTCTTTTCCGGATCTTCTCAATAACTATTCCATTACTTTTTCTTCTCTTTTTAAACTTGTTAATACGTCTTAACATTTCGTCTTTTGCAGAAACTTTAAAAAAAAATCTAGTGAATTCATCGGGATCAAGTGTTACATGGAAACCAATTTTTCATATAATCTAATTTGGGTGATGCTTCTAAGGTTTTCACTGAAGAAACTCATACAAAGAAAATATATTATAGGTTGACAGCATTCTACAATGGAAGTTCTTATCTTCATATGTTGCAATGTTGTGCCTTTTAACATATGTATGATCTAAAACAAACATATGATAATTCACCACATTTATTCATACTTGGTTTTATAAGATTCCACCTCAGACCACCACCTAATGGTCTAGACAAACGCCTTGTACTGGTGGAAGCAAGCAATGAGGAAACCAATATGGAGGTTGAAATTAGCTCATCATGCAGAACTATCTTCCTTGAATGTTGGAACATTTGGTCGATAACTCAATATAGCTTTAGCTCATCATGCACAAGTAGTTGAGCAAGGATTAGAACACATGTGAACTGAGTAGTCTGAGTTGGTCGATAACTCAATATAGCTTTAGCTTTGAGGTTTAGATATTCCCCCAACTCTTTCTTACATGGTTATTTTAATGGTGCCCTGCAAGCTCGTTTGGTTCTGACTTTTGGCTCCTGGTTTGGGTTCCTCAATCCTTGAAATGGGTATAGAGTTTACTGGAGCTCGTGCAGCTTTGGTGAAAAAGAAGATCCCTGTTGTTTGGCCATGTGTTCTCTTCTGTGTGGCCGATTCTATTGGTATGAACTTTGTGGCTGAATTGGTGACGGTTGTCATGAAATTTTGGTTCAAGGGGGAGCATGCACATTTGGGTGACTCACAAATAACAGTGATATTTGTTGGAGTTACTTGAGTTTGTATAACCTATATTAGGCAGATGGGCAAGGTTCAAAATATCATGCAAGTCGGGTTGGCCATTACTATTAAGCTTAGGCTTTTCGATTAAGAAATGGCCCCAATTTGCTCTCCTGTGGCTACTGTGTTTATAGACCTGCAAGCTCTTTTGGTTCTTGCTATTTTGGGCTCCCGCTTTGGTCTTCCAATCCTAACGATGTCTTCCTTTCAGGTTCTTGGAGTTGATCGAAACGCTAGTAAACGCGATATCCAAAAGGCTTTTCACAAGTAAGTTCTTTTTTTTTCTTTTTTTCTTTTTTTTTTTTTTGTTTGATCCACACTAGTAAGATCTTTTAAATTCCTAGAGATTGATTTTACTGTAGTTTCTTCATCATGCTTTGCTGCTGGTATCTGCTTAGGACTCTGTAGTGCATGTTACTCATGATCCAAGTAGATTTGGCTTCGCTGCCAAGTCCGTACTCCGTATGCCACGCCCATAGAACTATTAAGCAACCACATTGGCTTGAGAAATTTTTAGATGGTTTCAGCTGAGTTATCACAAAAAAGGGGGATGCTGGGAGAAGTCATGTAGCTAACCAGTGTTATGCGTTGTCAACATGGATATGCTAAATCCCTTGACCTCTCTTATAGGCTATCTCTCGAATATCATCCTGACAAGAACAAAAGTAAGGGTGCGCAAGCCAAGTTTGAAGAGATCAATAACGGTGAGTTTAACTTGCCCAACTTAACTTCATTTACATCTATTGTCATCCTGTATGGGTTTTTTTTTTTTTTAAAGAAAATTGGAAATGTGTCGTGTCCTCTCCTTGAATCATCCTTTTTTGAGACAAGGCTATTTGATAATTATTAGTAAGTGTTTTAAGGCATCTCTTGAAAAGAAAGATGGCATGTAGATGTGAAGATCTATCATACATTGTCTATTATGTTTCTCCGCTTCTCTATATGGCTAGAGCTTCTGTTTGAGCATGACACCAAGGTTCTTGTGAATTGAGCTCTTTAGTGGACAAACATGAGTATTACCTGTCAAGTCATTCTGAGATTTAGAATACTGGGCTTTTACAAATATTATGTCAACTTGCTTTTGTTCTGCAGCGTATGAAATCCTATCTGATGATGAGAAAAGGAAAAATTATGACCTATATGGTGATGAGAATTCCGGACCCTCCTTTGGTGCTGGAAATGCAGGAGATTTTGGCGGATATCACCACTTCACAAGTGGGGGAGCTGGGCACGATAGGTTTACATCTAGACCAGATGGCTGGCAAGGGATGGACGGGCAGGGAAAATCCCAGTCTTTCTCCTTCTCATTCGGAGGTCCAAGCGGTGGCAACTCTTTTGGTTTCGATATAAATGATTTTTTCTCCAATTTCTTTGGTGGGGATTCCAGTGGAGGGTCTAAATTTGACAGCTTTGGTGGTTCTTGGGGGTCTCAGTTTGGTGGCTCTCAAAGCTCAGCTGGTTTTAGGAAGAGTTCTGCAAAGAATGTAAAGATGGTTGATTCACGTGTTTTTGAGAAAGAAGTATACGACAATGGACTTGCTTGGCTTCTGGTATCATATAGACCCTCTATACCTTTGAACCAACAAGAAGAGCTAGTCTTGGAGGAAATTGCGAGCTCCCTGAAAGGAGCCCTCAAGGTACTTATGTACCATTTGTTATTTTGTACCACAACAGCCAGGTTGTTGAACATGTTATTTATTAATTGTCTGTTTATGCTTCCTTGCAGGTTGGTAAAGTGAATTGTGATAGTAGCCAGTCATTTTGTAAGAACTATGGGATATATCCCCGTGGAGCTCCGAGGGCACTCGTTTATTCGTTTACAGAGAAAGACAATGGTCACTTTGTGGAGTTTGATGGAGAATGGAATTTCAAAGGGCTGAAACGCTTTTGCCAAGATAACTTGCCAAGGGTTTCTAAGCGGGTTAACCTGGACAAATTTGATGGTTCGCTTGGGGCTGGGGGCACATTACCTCGTGTTATGCTTCTCTCAACTAAGAAAGATGCACCAACTATTTGGCGTGCACTTGGTGGCTTGTATCGCAAGCGGTTTATTTTGTACCACACAAAGGTATCCTACTTGCTTGATTGTTACCATCAACTTTTTCAGATAACCTCTTTATGAGATATTTCAGGTCTCCTGGGCACGCAATAGCCATTAAGTTTACCGCGTTTGTGTTTGCTTGTCTCTTATTTTTGAAACAAAGGTAGCATGCCTTTTTTCATGGCCTGATACTTGCTATCTTGATTCTGGGAAAATCTGGTAGAGTGCCCTTACAATTTCACGCAAATCTAATCCGTACTTTATCCCTCTCAAGAAAAGAATATATATGGTCCGTAGTCATTCTGATGTGAACTAGGCTTCACCTATATTCCAGTTATCTTTTCTTTCTGTAACATTCCGGTAACATTTTCAATATGAAAGAAATGAACAATTCAGTAATAGAGGTGCTAGTCTTCACACGATATACGCACCTGCTTGTGGTGTTGGTGTTTGATCATTTGTCTTTCTCAACAGTTGTTCTTTTGGTACATAGGTTCATGATGTTACTGATCCAGCAGTAAACAAACTAGGAGTGGATGCTCTTCCGGCTTTAGTGGGTTGGCTATCCAATGGAGAAAAGCACGTGATAAAAGCAGGGATCACTGTGAAGAGTTTGGATTCAGCAGTTCAGGAGTTGAGTCTCCTGCTCGATGGATTTGAAAAGAATAACAGAAAGACGAGTTCAAGCCAGGCGAAGAACAAGCAAGAGGCAGATAAATCAAGTAACAAGATTTCTCTTCTTACTGCTTCAAATTTTAATGCTGTTTGTGGGGACACAACTCCTGTTTGCATCATTGGTGCGTATCGATCTTCCAATGCAAGAAAGAAGCTCGAGTCTATCCTATTAACGGTGAGTGACATTTATTCTTGTGTGCTGAATGCTTGTGTTTCCTATGGGGTGACCGTTGACCTACTCTTCTGATGGCAGTGTAAATGGAGCTCCTGATTTTAAGGACTAGTATTGGGTGCAACAAAGCTCAATGAAAATCTGAAATCTGATTCCACTTCCTAATTTTGTTCACATCTTAGATTCGTGAAGATGTTTGAGCCTGAAGGTTTTTTTTCCTCATTGGCCAGGTCTCGAAGAAGACGATGTCGAGGAGCCGATTCCCCACATCTGAGTCCAAGCATCCGGTTTCCTATTCTATGTTTGATGCAGTAAACCAGCAAGAATTCCTGGATGCACTAGGAGAATCTGGTTTGAAATCAGTGGACAAGTTGTTGTTGGCATACAAGCCTCGAAAGGGGAAGTATGCAGTGCTAAAAGATTGGGACACAATGGAAGAAGCCGAGTCCTTTATCAGCTCAGTTTTGAGTGGAGATGTGCAGCTGAAGAAGACCAGCCGAAAGCCAAAACTTCTTTAAAGGAAAAGAAAAAAAAATGATTTGAAAGAGCTAGTTATATGTCTGTCAACAGACTGGCCCGAGATTTCCTAAGAGGCCAAGGCATTTAGCGCAGGAGTGTTAAGTGTGTGAGACGGGGGAAGACGAAGTTGTACATATTTAATGCTCATAGGTGATCAGTGTTGTCGATCAGTGGAACTTCAGCATGAACGAATATGTCACAATTGTCTAATCCAGGAAGTGAGTTGCATTGGGACGGTAGGCTCGGCTTAGCATGCTAGGGTTAGGGTTAATTAGCACATAACATTTCAATAAGAATCAAATATGTTTGCTCAGGACCACAGGATTAAGTGGCGTGCATCATCTAATCTAATTCTATTTTAATCTAATATAATATTTCAATATATATCTAATTACTCAAAACAATTTGATGTCGATCTAATTCTAATTCTAATTATAATCTAATCTAATGTTCCGGTATTTATTTATCTAAGTACTCAAATTGCTTGATTTTGATTGATGTCGACCCATCAAAAGCAAACGACAAACTATGTCTTTTTTCATCAATGTATAAATTTCATTCTTTCAAAACATTGCATAGATCAAACATAGCACTATCACTATCTTCCTCTAAGCTATCAAAAGTTAATCTATAAATATATGATGGGTATTGTCGTAGTCACATTATTATTAATTAGAGAGATAGAATAAGCAAGGGTCGATCGTATAGAGAGAGTGTGTGAATTATTAATGATTAATCATGATTTATTAACTATTTAATCTAAAACTTATAAATGTGAAGTTTTATAATTAAATTGCAAACTAAATAATACTAACGATTAAAATTAAAGAAACTAAGTAATTAAAAAAATTAATTACACTGGATTATTTAACGGAGTGTAACTATTGAAAATAAATATAGAGAGGATTCTCATAACTTCACTTATCTTAGGGATTAATCATCGAAGCTAAAGATTATTAATATCGTTTTGTATATGAATGGTTCGATCATAATAAAGGGGATATCTTTAATCACGTTCTATAGTATTTCAATTAGCAAGATAGGTTGAATAATTAAAATAATCATTTACCTTGTATATCATGATAGCATAAATACATAAAATAGATAATTGAATCAAATAAGAAACATACCAAACATGAACAAAGTAGCAACATAGATTGATCTACTCCGTCACATGTCAAAAGATCCTAAATAAACTATACCAAGATAACGTGATCTATAACTTATTTAGTTGTTACTTTATATGACCAAAATAGTTTGAATCATTAGGTAGATCAACCTATCAATGCATTTAAGTGATCAATTTAGAAGCATTCATAAGTTAACCATGTTATAGTCAATATATAAAGTCATCTAGGTGGTCAATATAAGTGAAAACATGCATTAACTATGTTAAAGTTTCAATCTTTGACATCATTCATGTAAAACATCCCACATTCAATTGATAAATAAAATAGATCTCATAATCCCTTTGTTTCTTGTCATTATGATTACTCCCTACTAACTAACTACTCACTCATGATATTGAAAACTGATGAGTGTGAAAACTCTCATATTTTTCTAAGTTAATTTCTATATTTTAGGTACATTTCGTGTCGTTATTTTATGTTTTATGTTTAGTTTAGTTTTTGGAATATTGGTACTGCTATTTATTCATTTTTGTTACAGATTGGATTGAGAGAAGATGTTTTTTACGAGTTATGAAAAGCGACCAAGGTTATGAAGACCACTTTATGAAGTGTTTCGAAGAATTATGAAGACATGGAGGCTAAACAATGTGTTTGCTGATGATTTATGGGCTTAAAAACATTTTGAAGATGTATTATGTGCAATAGAAGAAGTTAGGATGAGTTTTAAAACAAAACAGGATGATTTGACGGTATCCTGTGACTGTCACGGGCGTTACATGCCTGTCACAGGAATGACGAATGACTTGAAGAAAACCTGAGCCTTGCATGACTGTCACAGGCATGACATGTCTGTCACGGGTGTGACGCAAGGATTTTGACAATATATTTTACCCGAAATTCAGATTTTTAACCACATATTCTTCTGTTATTCATTTTTCTATAAATAGGGACCTTATGTCCACGTTATTTGTGTAACTTTATCAGCTTTTGATAAATATTAGGCCACAAAAACCTGAGGTTTCTCATAGAACTATTGGCTTAACTTCGGATCTTTGGTGTTATGGAGATTCAAAGACCATTTTTAATGCTGTTCTTCAATCAAGTATAAACCTTTATCTCTCTTTTTTGTTGATGTGTCCATTACTTGTTATCTCAATCATGTTTGTGATATTTAATTCAATCATGAGTGAGTACATCTTTGATAGGAGTCCTAATAATGAAGTTCTAGTAGAGGGATTATAAGATTATGGATTTAATATGATTGAAATCAGATTTGTTCATGCTATAATTATTGTGAAAGATTTGAACTTTATCAATTGACAAGTAATACAACTTGGATTGATCACCTAAGTTATTTTAAAGTGTTAATTATGCTATGACACATTCTCATTTGGTCATATTATTAGCATCTAATCAAAATAATACATAGTCTTTTGGTCATTAATTGATTATAACTTTTTGCATGTGAATTGATAAAAAATATCTTTTTCTATTGATTCATGTTTGGTTTTTTCCATATTTGATATAACCTTGACATATGCATTCTCTTTTGATATTTGAATTAATTTAGTTAGGTTCATTATACATTTTCATTTGATAGTCAGCAATTTAGAGAACATAATTTAAGAGATCCTAATTTTACAATCAAACCAATCATAGAACAAATCAACTTATGAAGTTTCCTATATTTCAATCCAATTGTTATACAATGAAACTCGTTGCTTAATAATTTAATTGTTTTTCTTAGTTTTTATTATTTAATCTTATTTTCTTCGCATTGAGCGGGGGGGGGGGGGGGGGGGGGGGG
>JAOVYX010017585.1:0-21929 GCA_035668315.1 Drosera spatulata | reverse complement strand
TCATCTCAAAATTCTCGAATATTATAATTTTTTTAATAGAATCTCTATTTTATATAATCTAATGCAAGTACTCTAAGCACGACAATCTCCACGTATTGCTACCTCCTCCGATCCCATAAAAATGACTTTATTTTATGTCCCATAAAAAATACTCTTTATTTTTTTCTTATTTGAAAATTTTTTATTTTAAAATATCAAAATATTTTTTTTTAATATCATATCAACTCATTCTATTATCACTTCTCTTTTCATTTTTTCCGTTCTTTTTCCTCTCATAAACCTTCAAGGATAAAAAAACTTTACTTAACAACTCAATAAGCACATAATTTTTCCTGCAAATCAATTTATTGCACTTAACGTGGGATGGGTGAAATATTATTTTTTTCGAATCACTAAAAATATAACGGTTTGATTTAAAAATTTATTGTGATAAATATTTAATCGAGATGATTATATATTATTTTATGTAGATTCGTCGTGAAGTATTAATCGTAATGGATGTCACACTCTTTGATTTGAGAGTTACGAATTGGTAAAAAATTGTCATGTCAAATAATGATTTTTCTAGGGAGTATTTTTTGTTGGACGAAACTCACAATTTAGGGGCTATTTATTTCGTATTACGGCTTAAAAGTATCAAAACCAAATTAATAACAAAATCAGAAAATTGATAACAAAAATTGAAATCACTATATAGAATAAATATTTTTTAATAAAAAGAATGATGAATATTATACACGAATAAAATAAAACATAAAAATCATTATTTTTTATTTTATCCGTTTATATATTTATTTTGTAGAAAGGAGTGCCAATGACAATAACTATTATAATTAACGAAATAGATGAAACAACATGGATGATAGATGTAAGTCGACATGAATGATAGATGCAACAGCTACTTGGGGAACACGAAAATCGTGAGCACCCACGGAAAAGTTTCCTGTCTCATTTGCTGACCAATCATCGACCTTGTTGGCTTCTCCATATATACTAGTCTATGCAGTGGCGGATGCAGTCCTCTCGGGCAGGGGGTTCAAAACCTTGGTAGAAAATTTTTATCAATGACAAGCTTTATATTATATTCTATTGTGGGTTATTTTTCTGAAATCATTTGTCATGTAATTGGATAGACAATTGAAAATTATAAGGGATAACCTTTCAAAAAAGAATAAAATATCTATTAGGGGATTCTGTTATCATCATATAAATGTATTACTAAAAAAAAATTACTCTTGTTCATAAAAAAAACCTCCTAAACTTTTTTTAAATATTTGAATTATGTCAAAGTTTAGAGTATTTTCATGAGCAATATGGCACTGATTAGAAGATAGAGAGGATGAGTGGAAAGGTTTGTAGGAGTATCCCTAAAATGATAAAAGAAAAATGAGAAAAATCAACACAACAAATATAAATTGGAAAAGAAACAACTTAACATAAGTCATAGGTCTCATTTTTAACAACTCATGAACCAACAATCCCATACACTAGAGGCCCACAAAGCGTCATCTTCTCCATTAGTTTTTGCAAACCCTAACGATCACGAACCATATATTATATCTGTAACGTCACAATGATTTATTAATTATAAGCATGTGACATCACTGTCGTTACAGACCGAGGTCTATAGTAAGGCAAGTTCATAGTAGGGTTTACTTAACGGAACGTAAAAAAAAGACAGTTATTACAGTCATCCATAGTCAGTCTTAGGACTCGAATATAGGTTCCAAATATTACATATAATATAAATGGATCCCTGTTAAAGCAGCTTCTCAGAAGCTCCGTCCTCCTCACGTGAACCTGCACAAGAGACAATCAAGAAAAAACAAGAAATCCGTGAGTAAAGATACGCTCAGTAGATCCCGGGTATTGCCATAGATTGGATGTCACGTGCTATAGCCCTGTCATCTATCATAGCACGTCACAATCGGCAGTATATTAAAACTCCTTTTTCCTCTCGTTGTCATTTCATTAGCCCCGTCTATTCTGTTAGCCCTTCATCTATGTCCCTATCATGTCTTATCCTATCCAGCTTTTTAATTGGTATTGACCCATCACTGACACACGTACCACGGTGATATTTACTTTTACCATTAGACTTCATAACCGAAGAAAAGATCAGCTAATTTTCGTTCTTTTTACTCATTTACGACCTCAGAATTCCCCGAGATATCATTTCTCTCCCCATGCGACCATGAACTCTTTCGGGGTACCATTTCTCTCCCCATGCGACCATAAACTCTTCCGGGGTGCCGTTTCTCTCCCCCATGCGACCATAAATCCTTCGGGGTACCATTTCTCTCCCCCATGCGATCATGAACTCTTCTTGGGTACCATTTCTCTCCCCCATGCGACCATGAATCCTCCGGGGTACCATTTCTCCCCTCCCCATGCGACCAAGAATAACTTAAGGGTCTCTACCCTTACCAATGCGATCATAACATTTTCCGGGGTACCATTTCTCTTTCCCCATGCGACCAAGAATAACCTAAGGGTCTCCACCCTTACCAATACAACCATAACATTTTCCGGAGTACCATTTCTCTCCCCCCATGCGACCAAGAATGACCTAAGGGGCTCCGTCCTTACCAATGCGACCATAACACTTTCCTTCCCATATTCATTAATCGTATTATCATATTCATCGATAGTTTCATATTAATAAATACACTCTTAATTCTAATTACGTTCATATCATTTTATCGTACAATTATCACTCGACCATAATCATCGATCCATACGACTACTTCACACCATACCATAATCTTCCTAACTCACCGCAACCCGCGGATCATCGTCTCAACACAATCCCAAACTCCATCAATTCACAACATTCATCAATCCATACACATCACACGACAAATATATCGCATAAACAGTCTCAAATCATGACCAAGAGAATTAGAAGAGGATTGGGTTACCTGCGAGGAATTAGCGGTGGCTAAGGCGGCCGAGGTGGAGACAGTGGCAGCTGGTCGCTGAGGTGGCGGCTGGTGGTGGCTGGACTGTCGATGACGGTGACGGCGTCCTGGCGACGGCTGGCCGGGCTAACTGGGCAGTGGCGGTGGTGGTGGTGGTTTAGGGTGGGGCGGTCGGTGGTGGAGGAGAGAGAGCTGGGGAGAGGAGGGAGAGAGGAGGGAGGAGGAGGAAGGAGGAGGGAGGAGAGAAGAAGGGGGCGGCTGTCGGTGGGGTGGTGGCCGGAGAGGCGACTGGGCAACGGAGGGGTGGCGGCTGGCTGTGGGGTTTGGGAGAGGGAGAGGGTTGCGGGGCTGAGGAGAAAGAGGAGAGGGAGGGAGAGGGGTGACCAACGACGGTGGCGTGGCGGACGACGACGACAGCCGGTGATGGTGAGGATGGCAGTGGGGAAGGGGAGGGGGGAGCGGGAAGAGGAGGAGAAGGAGAGGGAGGGAAGGAGGAGGGGAGGATGGCGGCGGCTGGCGGTGGCAACCGGTGGTAGTAAGGATGGACAGCGGGGAAAGGGGAGACGAGGATGGGGCGGCCGAGGAGAGGAGAAGAAGGAGGGAAGAGGAGAGGGATGAGGAGGAGGTTCGACGGTGGGCGGTCTGATAGGGAGAGGAGGGAAGGAGTGAGGGAGGAAAGAGGAAGGAAGGGAGAGGAAGAACAAGGTGTAGGGGGGAAAAGGATAAGGAAAATCGGGGTGACACGTATCGTCTTGCGATTGATCGATTTGGGATAATTTGGATTGCGTTATTTTTTGGGTTTATATTTGGTATAATTATTTCATCTGTTCCTCGAACTAATTATATGAAAATTTTCAGAATTTAGTAATGAATTCGAATTTATAATTAAAATGATAATTCGGAAAATAAATTTTTCTCGATATATTACACTAAGTTTGTCCAAAGATAATTTAATGGTTGTTTGACAATAAAAGAATTGTTTGACAAAATAACAAAAAATAATGGTTGTTTAGGAAATTTTGAAATCAAGCCCGCAGTTGATAACTATTCAAATTTAGGTATGGATTATTGAACTTCAGCAAGTATTTCAGTTCGACGACTGAACAATCTTTTTATTCTGTAGATTTCTTTCATATAAGATTTTGCGGGATTGTGTGAGTTGGTTGGTTGTTTTGCATTGCTTAATTTCATACTAGTTGTTTGTGTGACAAATACTTGATGTTTGAGATATTGATCCATGACAATCATCTTTATCAAACTAAATTGAGCGACGTCATGATAAGGAGCACTGGAGCAACATAAACCCCACACACCGGCCAAAACTATCGATAGAATATTAAACAGGTGCTGCACATTATCCCCTTGACTCCGACAGAATGGGCACACGTCCAAGTCCAAAGAGATTATCCATCTGCTTGCTGGAAAACTCCTCGTTGCAACTGTATCCATGATCATAAATTATTTGTATCAAAAACAATTATAAAATTGTACGATCATGAATCAACGATTTAGATGATAATTGTGATGATGGGATTCTCTAACGATGAACAAAACAAAAAGAAAAACAACAACTTGTATTCTTTTTGGAATATAGAGTCCGGGTCTATATCTTAGACCCCCACATTTTTAGTTTTTACAAGAAATAAAATAATTATATCTTAACTAAAAAGATTTTTGGGGTATATCTTATACCTGAGAATAAGGCTATCTTATGTTGAAACCTTTATTCTTATGATTACCTTCTAAAATCCCGTTATTCGTTATGTAGATCATATCTTATAATAATAATAACAAGATAATTATGATCATTATTATTTTTGTGGTGACACGTCCAAGTCCAAAGAGATTATCCCTTTGCTAACTAGAAAGCTCCTTGTTGCAAGTTTATCCATGATCGTAAACCATACACGTAATTCAACTTTCGGTGATACAGTCACCTGAGCTTGCGAAAAAAAAAAGGAAAAAAAAAAAGGGTGTGAGTTGAATATACTTCTTCAGGCAGAACCTCCAAACAAATTGATCGTCCACCTCTCACAAATCAGTCGCATATGAATCTATTGTTCCCAAACAAACAATCCCCTCGCGCCATACAAATTGCCAAATCCGTTGATCACCATCCCATAAGCCCATGACTCTAATTAGCATCTGTTTTGAGAAACTGATCGAATACAATCGAGGGAACTCCACATATAGTGGTTTTGACCCCAACCATATATCCTCCCAAAAACGAACCCTATTTCCACATCCAATACTCCATCCGCAACCATCTCGAATCATATTACAATCCACATGCAATCTCACCAGCAGAGAAGTAGAGTCCTCTTCTTCCACAATCAGAACGCACTCCATCAATTCCAAGGATTTAGAGACACAGGATCCCCTGGTCCATATGTTCAAACAACATCACAATCATCTCTATTTTAGAAAGTTTAATGATAGCAAACATTATTTGTATATTAACAATACGTTCTAGAATGCTCGCGTCAACTTTTTGCTTGGTCTCTCCAATACTAACCGCGCGCCACATCATGACTTGTCCGTACATGGATGATAAGTCCTTGTTTTTAGTATTATAGCTATCAGGATCTCTAACCTTTGTGTTTCGTGCTGTAGAACAACACATTCAAATGTGATAATAAGCAATAGTCCACAAGATTTATGCTACAAGCATTGCTCCACATAATAACCTCGCATATTGCATAATGCTTCTGATAAGTATGATCTATACCCCCCCACACACACACAAAAACACCCAAAATTACTCGCCTGCCAATATGCACATAGCCTGTATGAATAATAGGATGAGCTAGAATAGATAATAGTAATAATAATAAGAAGAAGAAGAACAAATGAGCTCAATTTTTATTCAGATTCCTGAAAACAAATGCTGGTTCTTGTATGAGGAGAGCAACGAATCGACTAAACAATAACGCGGAAGGAATCGATATGCGTCTTCTAACGTACATATAATTACCTATTTTGAACGAACTAGTAGAACCGCACTGCTCTATTCAGGAATCAAGCGACAATGACATACAATTATCATCTAATTAGTGCCAAGCCTAGAGCTGTGACAATAAACGTGGAAGGAATGCCGAAGACAAAATGTTGGGCAAAAGAAAGTGTGTAAGGGAACCGAGGAGAACGGCCAGCCTGCTCGCTCACTATCAGGTTTGCAGCTGATCCCACAAGTGTCAAGTTCCCTGCCACGGTGCTAACCCATGCTAAGATTAGCCAAGCTCTCTTCTCCTCTGCTGCAGAAATTGCTGCTGCAGCGGCTGCAATCTTACTTCCCAGCAGCAGGACTGAAAAAGATGAGTAAATTTCAACATTACAAAGCCTTTCGAAGTAAAAACTCATTCGCTACTCGATGAAACAGTAACTACTAGTCTGTAAAACAAATATTCTAAGTCAGCATGTTGTGCTTGAAGCAGACAATAGACGTGTTTCAACCTATAAGACGATTGCATCTTCAAGGATCTAAACCTGAAGGGCTAGCCGATTGAACGCTCTTCATGACTCAGAAACATTTCTTCCCCATGATACCACTTATTCAAATCAGAGTGACGCCTACACCACTCGACACAACAAATGACAGTGCAGTCGGACAAACCACAAACCAGTAGAACCAACCACAAACTAAACAACGTGCACGATGCTCTGGAGAAATACACATCCCCACCACCAGCGCATCCTGCTATAAGAAGGACTATAGATGCCTTGTTTCTACACTCAGTGTATGTATGATTTCTACACTCGCGGCCTTCTGTGGTGCTTGTAATGCCCATGCCTTATCAGGCAGAACAGCGGAAACTGATGCTAATGAAAGTTCACCCAGCTCTGCTGGTGTCACTGCAGGACATATGCTTTGTCCATTTTGTGTATTTGCCTTTTGAGACTTCAGACCTGACGAATCCATCCATTGTCGAATGGAGACAGTTGATATTGACTGTGCGCTTATCAGGGATGAAAGGCTTATTCCCCAGCCTAAGAGCCCGTTTGGCAGAGGCCTAAAAGTGTTCCTGGGTGCTTATAATATGTTACTTGTCGAATAAGTCCTAACCTTTTCAGACTTTAAATAGCTATTATCTGACGAGCACCTATCCAAATAAGTAGTTATTCGCCAAGCAATCATCTAGGTAAAAATATGTAAATAAATAAAACTTTAAGATAGTTTGACCAAACTTAAAACCCAGACAGCCAGACCCTAATTATTCCACTAGCTAGGTTGGATTGACGCTAATGGATCTCGTAGATGACGTAAAGCTCCCAAAGGCCATTGCCTAGCAAGCAATTTCAATTCATAGAAAGCATTTTCAGGTGCTTTAACACGTTTCAAGTGCTTTTGATAACTCTATTTTGAGTAAAGATACTCTGGCATATTGATTTTTGAATGCCAGAATGGCTAAAGCACAACCAATCCATTTTGTCCAGGCCACAGACCTGCTACATTCGGGATTATACCCTAACTTAACAAGGTTTACACTCATATCACTGCTGACATGTTGACGAGTTTGAGTTCTATTCATGAGAGTTAAACTGGCTCCAGATTTTGTAGCAAAAACTCATTCTCTTCCGAACTATGGCCATGCCAAGATTGTTGCCTAAGAGAACCATGCAGTTTCTGGCAAGGCAATGATGAAAGAAGTTACAAGACCAGTCTTCTTTAAAGGAAGCCGCTCCATACCCATCCCAGACTACCTCATAACCCATGAAATGTTTTTGTCGATGGAAATGAACATCATACACGAAAAAGCTAGCTAAATTCATTGTCTACCACATAAGAAATATGTTATTGGTAGTTTGCGGTAGTTCATAGCATCATGTCATTGCAAAGCGTGATGGAACCCAGGGTCAAGGGTGATACTTGCTAGGAATTTTAAAGGCAGGTGCACCCTAGAGGAAATATTGCTCCCTTGAGGTATCAAAGTCTTCTTAACAAAGTCATTCATCTCATTAACACAAAGTCGATCAGTAAAAGGAATGATAATTAGTTAATTTAAACCGATGGATCTTTACTTGATAGTCGTCACTTGTTAGCTCATCATACCCTCGGAGAGCAGCATAAATTTACTTTTCAGTGTGTACAGCTTTAAGTGTCTTTTTATCAGGGAAAGAACTAATCAGTTGACATTACAGTAACACTAGGATGAGGAGGAGGACACGAGGTCACAAGAAGCAGACAACATGTTTCAATATTACCAGAAGAACTAGAAGAAAAACCAGAGTCAAGTACCTGTAGGAACGTTGGATACCAGGTTTGAAAGTATCACCACAACAGCACTGAGAACAGCAACACCGCCAACAGTTGTAATTTGCGAGTAAGGCTCCATTAGATCCCAAAAGGCGCCAGGAATTCCCGTGTCATCGAAGCCTTGCACTGTTATGAACATTCCGCAGAAGAACACCAAAAGTATATATGAAACCTGTTTCAATGACATGAACAGGGAAATCATGCCTCTCAGTTTCCAATTCCAATCAAGGAGAAGAAGTGCGAATATCGAGTGATCTACTCTACTGTCATTTATTGTACCTTTTCTATATATTGTGCAGCATCTTTGAAGTCAATGACAACAAGCGCAAGAGCCGAAGTGATTGCAGTCCATGACATGTTGAATCCCAAAAGGTATGAAGTTAACATACCAACCACGACCACATATACACCAGTCTTCCACAGTACCCTTTGCCAACTTCCCTTGGTGCTATTTTCCTCCGTTGTTTCCGATACAGGCAATGCTTGTTCCTCTTCTGATCCATTAAGCAAAGATCTTTCATCAAGTCCATCACGATTTATCCCTTCTTCAATTATGGCATCTCCTCTCTCATTAGGCGCACTCAATGACCTCCAATAGAAGCACAAGAGCAGCAAAGCATTGACGACAAGACCGGAAATCGTCGCAGGGAGCAAACCCAACAAGAAGTCCGCAAACGAAATCTTACTCTCGGAAGAAATGACAAGGTTCTGGGGGTTCCCGATGGGAGTCATCGAGGACCCAATATTCGCGCTAGAAGCAAGAGCAAGCAAAAAAGGCAATGGGGAAATATTCTGCTCCCTAGAGAGCTTCAGGATGAAATTAGTCAAGGTGAAGCAAATGGTGTCATTGGTGAAGAGGGCACTGCCAATGCCGGAGACAATACAGATCCTGAATATCATGTCCTTTGGTCCAAGGCTCTTCCATTGGAGCAATATTCCGAGGTACTTGAACATATCCGCCCTCTCGAGATAAACCGAGACCATCATTGTCCCGAACAGAAGGCCAAGGATCGAGAGGTCGATCGAGTCATAGGCTTCTGCAGGCGAAATAACCTGAAAAACGACCATAAGAACCGCGCCCAGGAGGGAGCCGGATGTCCTGCCAATAGGCAGGAAGGGAAGGGCAGGGAAAACTGCTAGTAACCAGAATACTAGAAAGGCGACTGTGCCTAGACTCATCAAAAGCACGGATTCCATATTGAGACTCAAAATAAATCAACCAAAAACACACTTGTATCAATATCAATTAGTCATTTCTTTCGAAATACTCGCTTCTGAGACCGCGCCTTCGGTTCATTCGAATGCTAAGAGTAGAAGGAGCAGAGGGAACTTGGCTGGAAAGGAAACTTGGAAAGAAGAAACTATGGATTGAAAGGGACTAAGTGAACAGGCAAGTGTTGGGATTTTGTGGGTGGCTTAGTTGTTTGAGGAAAATGAGGAAACATGTGGACTGCAGAATGACGAGCTCATCATTGTGGCTTTTATAGTACTCCTGTTGATCAGGTACGTCCAAGGGTAAAGGAGAGCGTAAGTTAATGCCCTTACTAATCTTGTTGGTGATTACCAACATAGAAAAACGGAATCCACTTATAAAATGATTCTATAATTTCATCGTGGTTTCCAATTTGAATCCTTGGATCAGTGCTAACAACATCTATTGATAACAGTAGATTCCTTCCGTCCTAATAACATCTTATTGTCGCTTAGTTCAAACCCTATATTAGTTAAGGGGAATACACAAAATTTACCCGTCCACATCGGAACAGTAACTGAGGGAGGTTAAATTCAACCCTTGTCACTCTCAAGCAATAATGCAAAGTTAAAACTTTAAAACGTACTAGTACTACTACTGCTCGAGCTCTCCCAGGTGACCACCTCATTTATGCCATGAGACCCAAACCCCATTCTTGTCACTCTCACCTAACTCAGAGTTTTTCGGATCTTTTTTAGCACAAAATTACACGTAGAAACAAAAATTGGGAATTAAAACTAGAAATTTGGGACCGAACTACAAGTGATGCGACTCTAGGATAAAAGGAAAGAAAAACTAAAAACTACTGTTTTTTATTTTTTTTATCTAATTGTGAAAATCAATAATAAAATATAAAATTAATGATAAAAATCTAAAATATTTCATAAAATAAAATGTTTTTTTCTTCTTTACGAAGAAAATTTTGATTTTAACACACGCATAAAACTAAAACCATAATCATAAATAACATGATTATTTCATGAGTGGATGGAATTAAAATTAAAAATTAGAAATGACAACGCTATTGAAACAAGGTCGAACCATGGCCGTGAACTCACCACCAAGAGAAATTCGCTCGCCGACTTCTCACTCCCCGGCGGACAGACACGGCCGCGGACGAGAACGTGTCCGGTGGCTCTACGGCCATCTTTCTGTCCGCCCCCGCCAAGGCAGCGGCGGACGACACCGGGAGTGGCATTGTCTTGGGCAGCTTTGCGGGCGGAACACCATCAAAATAGCACATGTCACAACAATTCGTTTTGGGGGAAACTGTCGAATTTTGGGCAACTGAAGAATGATATGTTATCCCGGAGGCAAATGAATTCCGGTATAATCCATTTAGGACGGAATCACATGTTGAGATACATACTCGATTAGGTTATTCGTATTCTAATCTTTAGGACATTGCGTACATCCACTTCTTCTCGGATTTTCTCCATTATGAGGTTATTGAGTTGTTATTTGTATTTTATCTTTTTCTTATTGATTGTTTTTTTTACGTTGAGAATCTGTGTTATCAATTTTTCATCAAAACCTATAAATCTATATATATTATAAATTTAGAGTGCATTATCATTATATGTCATTTACATGTAATTATCAAAAAATAATTCATTCTACATTAATTAATTAAATTTACATGTAATTATCAAAAAATAATATTTTTATAATAATTAATTTATGAGCATTTTTTATAATTTTTATGTCTATTATTCATCTGTCTTTTTGTCTATCTCAACTACTTACTATGAAATTGGAAGTATTCTTTGAAGTTCTTCAATGTTATTTGAAATTATATATTGATTTCTTTGATGAAAAAATCATGTAAACAATTCTATCAAAAAAAAAGTTATATGCATAATTATGATGAGATATTTCAACCAAATAAAAACAATTTATAGAAGTACGAAGATAAAGAGATATGAGAACAACTAATGAATCATCATTTTCGATGTGAAGTGATCGAACAAAAAAAATTAATAAAGACAGTTCAGATTCTTACAGTTTCTTATATTTAATTCGACCATTTAGATACTGTTCGATTGTGTTATAGCATGAGCATGTTCAAAGTATGTAAAATTATAAATGTTTATAATAAAATCTTTCTTTGTAGTTTTTGTTTCTATCAAACAGTCCAAAAAATTAATAAAATCCTTTCGCACAACGCACGGTTAATACATTAGTTTTTTTTCCCCTTTTTTTTCTTTTGGAAACTACGTTAGTCTTTATTCAAACCTAAAATACACACTCTGCGTCCATTTATTTTATCTTAGATAATCCGATATGCAGGTGTTATGTGGAGGAGATTGCCTTCATAGGTTAAGACTAACAAGGATAATGAATGCTGGACTACATATTCCATTGTAAAATTGAATGATCTCGTCCTCTCAGATCCATTTACTAATATTATTCTCATAGCCCAATTGTAGCCTTTGTAGGTAAGTGTAGGCAATTCCCTAAACTCATTTTTGGGGTGAAAAATGCCTGGTTAATACTCTAATAGAGGTTTTATCAAATCAAAACAAAAAAACAAAAAGAAACTCTAATAGAGATTAACCGTGGGTTAGAACACATATATAAATTAAATCTAACTGTTAACACAAAATTTTAATTTAATAAATTATTATTAATTTTTATATATATATTTTTTATTATCATCAATATGAGAAAAATTACTCGCATATATCTTCAACGGCTAGGATTTCATATTTGCAAGCAGTTGAAAAGCCTAATATGTACGCTTTCCAAAAAAGAAAAAGCCTAATAGGTAGACAATGATGCTGATGGTAAAAACCAAGGAATCAAGGTTTATTTGTTACCCGCACATTTTTTTTGGGTTTTGTTTATAACAAGAATATTTTTTCAAGAATATATTATCAGAAAAAAAAACATAAAAATTGCAAGAGTATATTACTAGCTAATATAAAGGACAAAAATAATAACTGAGATAATTCCATCAATATATTAAAAGAATGATTGTTTTAGTAAGTCAAACCTCCTTGATTTATCTAATAGGAGTACTTGTCGAAGGGTCAGCTTGGTTAGCTTAGGAAAAGTTCGCACATTTGCTTTATGGCAGGCTCATGACCTTGGAATTAAGGTAGAAAGAATTCAGTTCAATGATGAAATTAAGTACTTATAAGAAAAAGCTTCGGTGAGCCATAGGTTTTGACGTGCTAGCTTTGCATCTTGAAAAATACTTAAATTTGACCATAGTTCATGACAAAGCTTAAGCGAGCCAAACTATTAAAGAATGGCTCGTGTTGGTATCTACATTATTTATTTTATGCTAGATTGCGGTGTTAATTTGGTGCATCAGTCTCTCGACGTTATCCGATACGCAATCAAAACACGGATGTTATAGGTCGAGTACGTTTTCCATATGCGACTAGGCCTACAATGCTCGTGCTCGCCTCGTGCACTTCATCAATTTCGGCAAGAACTCATTAAAATACTACAGTAATCGAACGTGGAAAGTGCAAACCATTTTAGTGAAACGAAATCTAACATTCATGTGCCGTGCCTCTCGACTCGATCAACATCTCCATCTCTACTAGATCCATAATAAATTTTAAAAATGGTAGCAATCTAGTACATATGGTAGCACGGCAACCACTCTAGTGACTAGAGTACTCGTGTTTTCTAAGAATGGACCATTTTCATTTACTCCGTTTTCTTACAGCAACGGGGCATATCTTATTCAGCTGGAACGGAATATACGATACAGTCGATGCGTGTGTTTGTACCCTCGAGACTATAGAAAGATACATGCCAATGACATTTATTAGAACCTAGACCGATACGTAGGAAGTTGGAAATGTCACGTTTTATTAAAGTCATTGTTCCGAGAGGTTCTAACGTAAATGGATTACACCGAGGAGTCACGAGTTAGTATTTGTATTACAGTACTATGTAATTCATGGATATGTGTCGAGAATTATCTAATCAAAGTACACAAGGGTAGGTACTAATTGGATAGAAGAATGTATACATGCTGAGTGAAATTTTGGACCCAATTATTACTATTGACATCATTTGAAAGCTGAAAGAAGATGCCCAAATTTGGAGGATGAGCCGACGAGGGAGACTACACGGAACATAATCCTCGTGCAAGGTGATCTCCAAGTTTACAACTTACTATAAGTTGGCTGTGGGTCCTAAATGTACTATGGCAAATTAAGTTCAATATTGGATTGGGTCGACAGGGTCCAAAATCCAATACGTGACAAAAATGTACGCAGTGAATTATTCCTATAATTTTTACAATACTTACGTATCTTATATTATTCTATACATAAGAATATAAATCTCGTTTTCAAATCAAATCACGTATGACCGTGCCACAACATGTATTAGGTTGAAGTACGTAACTTATACAACCATTGATGTTTCACGATAAATTTATTAAAAATTACGTTTGATCGTCATTGCAAACGTATCAACTTCGCACCGACACGCGTGTCAGGTCAAAATATTGTAACAAGTTTGAGACGGAGGAAGTATAAAAACTGATCAAGAACAGATATACTAATGCTCCCTCCGTCCCAAAAAAATTACAACACTAACTAAATTGGGATGTCCTAACTAAGTTACAGTATTACCTCGTGTAGAAACTTTTTTCCTATTAAAATATCAAACCATCCTTATTATCTATTTATATCAAATCAACTCATCCCATTATTTCTTCACTCCTTTTACTCATACAAATAAAAGGACAAATTAATTTTTATAATTAAAAATAACATATATAAATTATCATACCAGATCAATCGATTGTAATTTTTTTAAAATAAAGAGAATATATAGTACTAGACATAGTTGACAATGTAACAATAAGAAAAAAAAATTATACGAGTACTAGCATCATACATGGTGAGAAATGCATAGTGATGCATATTGAGAATCGCATGTGCCTACAGAGAAACGGAAATAATACTTGGCTGGTTCAGTGACAGCAACTGCTATTAATATTGCAAGTTTTATTTTTTTACGTCATTATAAATTAAAAAATTATATTATAAATTGATAAATATATTTACTATATTTAATAGTTGAAATATAACTATTACATATAATTATATATATGAATATAATAATTTATAATATAAATTTTTTAATTTATAATATAATTTTTTTAATCTATAATATTAATGACGTCAGTACGCCGTCATTGAATCACTTCCAAAACACTGAAGAGAAAATGGATGTAAAAATTAAATATGTAAGAAAACGCACTTTTCGTATTGGGACTTCCTTGTTAGAAACTCCATCCGAAGGTTTTCATTTTATCCTTATAGCTGATCTATTCAAGGTGACGACTCCTCATTATCCTACTTTATGCTCAATAAAGAAAAGAGCTTAGATCCTCTTATGTTTGTCTGTTCAAAGTACGTTCTAATGATTTATGATTTCTGCAAAATGCAAATTTCATTAAAACCACGAATCACATTTATAACTTTATAAACCAAAAGAGAAGATCATCATCTCTGCACAATATTTTCTTTTCCAATCAACCTTGACTCGAATGAGTGTTACCAATGGGGTTAATGGAATGAGTTTCTACCCAAATTTATCATTGAGATTTATAATCGTTAACAAAACAAGGAGTTATACTTCCATCCCATCATTTCAAAATATAGAAAACGATTTGATTCGATACGTGAATTTATGTGTGTATTGAATTTGGATGAAATTTGATGAAAAAAAATATTTTTCTGATGATAATGAAGTTTACTACAACAATAATGAGAGAAAATAATAAACATATTATAACAGATTATTAATATTTTATTATTTTTTATATAAAAAATTAATAAATATAATATATTATATATATTTTATAATGATCAAATGAACAAATTTTCATGTCATGCAACCGTGAGAGTAGTGTCTAATTGAACCTTTTAAAAACGAAATTGTGATGATTGGACGCGGTGATGTCGGAACAGAACCCTAATCGATAGAGTTCTCGATTCCCATCATCGATGTCGCAAACAAATTTTGATGCTATCAATCAAACCCAAACCCTAAATGCAAGACGGTTCGACTTCATGGGAGGTTGCTGCGTGCGATTTGATGATTGATCTTTGTGTGTGGGGTTTTCCCAATTCTGCAATAGAAAACCGTCGATCTCGTAATGGGAATGGAAATATATACCTTGCAGTGATTTGTTGATCAAGTGACCATGATTCTGATTTTTTTCAGGTATACAACTAGCCAAGTTCCTCTTTTACTGAGGAAAGCATGAAGATCGTGACCCATGATCAGTTGAGATACAAATAGTATTCTTTCAATTTCTTGCCTTTAGAATAAGTTGTTTCCTTGGCGTATTATCATACTAGTGTATACAAGTATGGGTGACACCACATCAGGAAACAACCTCTATGCAAAAATAGGAATAAAATGGCGTACATCACCCTGTTTTACAGCCTTGTACTTGACGGGATCATATGGTACGTTCCTTTTTGTTATATATCGGTATGGGTCGTGAATCACTCTTAAAGTTTCTGTGTATTTTGGTGCTTGGAACAAGAACTCGTCTTCAATGTGTGAGGTGCAGTCAAATACAAATAATACTACTTCACAGGGCTTGTTGCGCTTATTCTTAGTTGTTCTGAACAACAGCAAACGGTGTTTTATAGTTCACATATTGTCTTAGTTGTTGAGCAACGCAGGTTATGCTGACATAAGTATGGCATGAGTGAACTGTAATTTTTAAGAAGCAGAGTAGTCCTTGAGCTTCTGTGACTATATCGATTATTGATTAAAAGTCATGCTAAAGGCTATGTCGTGAAAAGAGCCTTGTGTACGAAGCGAGTGTTTGGGATTGAGGGAAACGGTTTTCAATAGCAAGAGACGTCAGATATTTCGGCTTGCGATTGTGTTTGTTATGATGGATATATTTTGGGTTGCAATATGCTTGTGTTGGGAGTGTGAGCTCTGTGTTGAGGGTGGAGAATGTTATCGAGTTAGACAGGAACTTTGTGGTGAAACTTTTGAAGATAATTAACTGAAGAAAGGGTCATTGTTAATTTTGGTTATCCATTATCATAGGCTCGACGCTCAAGTCACTCAATAAACATGGGTGAGCATTTACATATTGGAGACTGTGTGACCATAGAGGCAGGAAAACGCTTTTACTCAGATCAGTTACATATTCTTGTTCCGTTGGCTTTCTGCTTTGTTATTCGTTTCTCTCAGTCTTGGTCCATTTCCTTGCACTTTATACATCCTTGATAGGTTGACGTGAGAGCTCTTATTCCTGTAGCAGGGGTGATCGAGCATTACTGGTCTGTAGGACACGAAAAGAAGCATATAACTTATAAGCTCATATGCGGGTCGCTGGAGTTCTACAATGGAATGGCAACTGGTATGGTCTTTTTCGTGTACAAGTTCTGATATCGATTGCACTTGGTTGAAAGAATCTTTGACGCGACAATATAGTGCTTATTGATATTTAGTTTGGCAGATGCAGAGCATCTTGGTTGCATCCCAATCATCTGAAGATGTACCTGATTAGTAATTGCTTGTATGCAAAGCAATTGGTTCTGTTCAACATGTGTGTTTTTTTATCGTCGTTTACCGTTGTTTCTCCTTTGGTTGCTTGCTTAGTTGCTCCCCATGAACTGACACTGATACAGTTATCTTGAAAAAAATTTAGCTAGTGTTTACAATAATGTGCTAGCTTCCACTTCCTTTCATATAAGGTCAAACTTGTGGAAAAGATCAGATAAGTTATGACATGAGAAAAATGACGACGAGGGGCGGCGTTTGGTGAGAAAAAGATGAACGACACAATAGCAAATTGTGAATAATGAGTGATTGTCTTGTAGTTGGTTCAAACGTAGAGATTTGGTTTTCACAGATCAAACTAATAGGATGTAACGACATTGTCAAGCTTTATCCGTCATACCCTGTTTTGGAGCCTAGAGTTCAGAACTCGAATGGACGTTACCTTTGTATGTGATTGATGGGTAATACTTTACTTTGGACTTAATATACCCTCTTTATCTCTTTTCCTACTTGGTTTTTTTGAGTTCGAGAAAGACATGACACCTGATGTCATTATCCAATAGTATATGATCAATTTTTTTTAATTTTTTTTAAAAAACTTGCTCTTCTCGGTGCACTTAGTCACAAAGTATTAGAGTTTCGAGTAAATGATACTACCATGAGGCGCGTTGAGTACCTTATCAGATAGTCGCCGGTCAAATCTTTCCAGTTTATAAGAGTTTCAGCGATAAAGTATGTCATGACAGCCTCAGTCTTAATTTTATCAAGACACCTTTGCTTAGCTTCTCAAGTTTTTAACTAACCAGAGATTCAGTCCACTTTTAGGCAAGTGTTTGGTGATTTACTCAACAAACAATCAGTTTTCAATATCCATACAAGGCAACTCATGGATTAATTGCGTGCTTGGACACTTAATCAAATCACTTTGGATGTGGCTAGCTCTTTGCCCAGCTAGTGTACTCTAGGCATCTTATTTGTAGAGTAGGTATTTTTTTAAGACTCCCTTTGGTATTGACTTCTTTCGTGTATCATACGTCGATGTTTGTACGTGTCCGAATAGGACATGCATTTTATGAAAAGAAATGCTGGATATGCCATACCAAACACAAACTACTTGATAATAGCTAGGTTCATATAATCATATCATATCGATCGGATTCGGATCTCCTGTTGTAACAGCTATTATAACATCAGGAAAACAGGGGAATCTGGCGGTGGAGAAGCAGCCATACTCTATTGTAGTACATGTTGCTTGATAGTCGGATTTTGTGTCTGAGATATATTAATTAAGATATGGCTAACATTACGGGATCAATACTTGAATGTTTTGAGCCTTTAATTTAGTTGGTTACTCAAAATGATTCTGGAGCTGTAGTGATTAGTCAGAGAACATAAGCTCATAACCTGTCATCTGTTTAAGTACTAACTAGCTAGAATTCGTGATTTTTTTCCTTTGACTGAGCTCAACCGAACATACTGAAGAAATTTCTGTCATACAGACACGCAAGCAAAGAAGAAGAGGAAAGCCAAGGGGCGGGTAGTTGATGAAAGCAACGACTTTTTCCCAAGACAAAGCAGACACAAACATACACATGTCAGTGTTGCATATAACAGGAACAGTTCGAGGCTTGTGTTTCACTCTTTGACCCAGGAAGAGCTTCTCCGGACAACAAGCCATCACATTGTTATATATCCTGTGCAAGATGAATCCCTCGGGCTGCGGCTATCTGTTTAGTTGATTATACTTGTCTATGGGGAGATCTCCGTGTTGTAGTGAAGAGGATGGACTGAAGAAAGGACCATGGACACCAGAGGAGGACAAGAAGCTTGTGGATTATATTAGGGAGAAAGGGCATGGGAGTTGGCGGGCGCTTCCTAAGTTGGCTGGCTTGAACAGGTGCGGCAAGAGTTGCCGCCTCAGGTGGACTAACTATCTTCGGCCTGATATCAAGAGGGGGAAGTTCACTGAGGAGGAGGAAGAGCTCATCATCAACCTGCATTCTGTCCTTGGAAACAAGTAAATCATATTCGCTTCCCTCTCATGCTTTGCGTGCATATAGCTGGTATACACTATGTCTTATCTAATATCCAACGCTATCAGATGTCAATTTCGGCTCTCAGAGTCTCTGATAACATGTTCAAGTTTTGTATTTTATAACCAGGGATTTAATGAGCACCATTACCTACAAATGCATACTGGTAGACGCTCCGTGCACATGATAATACATATCTAAACTGATCATGGTTGTAATTCCAAACCCGAATAATTGTTCTGTTCCTAAGAATCAGACTCTGACTAATTATACGAGTATTATTTCCATATTTACAGGTGGTCAGCAATTGCAGGGCACTTGCCCGGGAGGACGGATAACGAAATCAAGAACTTCTGGAATACCCATCTGAAGAAAAAACTGCTACAAAGGGGAATCGACCCAACAACACATAGGCCAAGAACCGATCTACAGCTCTTTGCAGACCTACGTCATATCCAAGCCACCGCAGCCAACCTTAGCCATCTCTTGGTGAATCCACTCGACAATGTTCTCCAACTTCATTCTGATGCCACCCAGTTAGCCAAGATCCATCTTCTTCAATCCATCTTCCAAGTCCTCAACACGAACCAAGCGCAAAATCCACTCGAGTTAACCCCATTTCAGAACCCTCAGCCATTAGCCGATGGAGTGCCTATTCCTGATCAAGATGATCTGTACAAACTTTCGCCATTCGAATTACCTCGAGGACAACCAACTGATGATCTTTCTGAAGCAATGGCTTTTAACAATAGCTCTGACAATCAATGCAACAACGTTAATGGAGTCAGTAACACTTTGAACATTAGAATGCCATTCGATGGCAATGAGATGCCCGCATTGGAGCCTAGTTGTTCAGAGAGATCCTTAGAGAGATCCTTGTTCGATGGTCATTGGATGAAAGGCAAGATGAACGCAGAGGAGGTCTGTGATGCTATTGGTGATGATAATCCTCATTGTGGCTCTACTAGCAGCACATTTAATGGATGGAGTGATCTTCTTGATGATGGAGCAAGTAATTCTTATTGGAAGGATATCATGGAGTAAGTGTTAATAACGTACTTGCTCTTTAAATTGAACATGGCCTCATTTCCTCTCTAGGAATATTTAAATCTTAGATTGTTGATTTCAACGGTTTAATTTGTCCGCGAAATAATATAGTTATAACTCATTTATTTAGCTGTGTAGTCTGGTATGCAACCAAGAGATGTACATAAACAATTTGCTTAATAAAACACAAGAGAAAATAAAATGTTATTGTAAATCAAATAGATGAATAAATGAGAAGAAAAATGAAAGAGTTATTACAAATTAATTATGCTAAATATAATCATAAATAAGTAGTATTGTAATTAATATAGAACCAATTAAACTTGATATCAAAGAAAACAAACTTTGATATCAAAAAATGCTAAATTAACTTTATATATATATGGTCATATGGAGGCAAAAATCACACCTAGTGTTATGCGTATGGTATGCTTGAGCACTGAGCAATTATTTTCGACGTGTGATAGTTCTCTCTGTTTTCTGGACAGCCAAGCGATTTATCCGACCTGGAGTTAGTCTTCTTTGTTCTCTTCGTAGACAAGCGATTTCTCCGACCTGGAGTTACTCTTCTTTGTTCTCATGGCAGACAAGCAGTTCTTCCGACCTGGCATTCCATTTAGTGACCAGAATATAGCAGTTCATCCGGCAGCTACTAGCATGTCACTTCCGATTTTTCATGAAGGACTATTTTCTTTATTCTCGGAGACAAAAAGCTTGTTATGCATAGCTTATCGTAGTGTATATACGACGGTTCACAGATGGTGTATAAAACGTAGATCAATTGATTGATTCTTGATGTCCTGTTGTACAAACAATATATGTTCAAATGCATTCTATCGTAAATCGGGGTCTCATTCAGTGTGTGTGTCTTATATGAAGCATACAAGAGTTATTATCTCAACAGACAATCGACTACCACAGATGCCATTTCCAAGCCTACGAAATGCAAGTAGTAGGCTAATTTAGAGAAAATATGAGTTATTTGACTCGAAAAAATAAAAATAAAAATTGTGATTTAAGTTGCTAGCAATATATACTATGGCAATTGCGTGACTGAAATGGAAGCATTTATATGAAAACACTAACTTGAGATATGGTTAACAGCATCATTTTAATGATAACTAAAACATGCAGCATAAAAAGATGAATGATGCATCAATGATTCACTTTCACTTTAACAGAAACACCTCGATACAAGCGTATGCTATTGATATGATCCTGTGTTATAGTTTCTTGTAACGATGAGATTTTCAACGGACGCAGACTTGAAGAATGCAAGGATAAGAATGACTGAGAAGCAAGCTTTGTTTACTCAAGGGTCTCCTATGTTGGAAAAAGTCGGTGTGTGGTGTAACGAAAATTGTCCAGCACTTTTTTCTCGTTACGCTATAAAAATGGGATAAATAAATAATCCAAAAATAAATAGAGTCGACATCAAAATTTAACGTGGAAAACCTCTTTAAAAATAAAAGGGTAAAAACCACGGGACCGTTACGGTACCAAAATATCCACTAAAAAGGGATTACAAATATTGTCCCTAAACTGTGCTAGGGGATTACAATCACTAATTTTTCTTCTCTAACGGAATAAATTATACTCATAGAGGATATCCCTCAATATCCTAAACTGCATATTTTTTTTAACTCTTCTGGTGCTATTTTTGTGTTTGATGTATTGTATTAATTTTCTGTCCCTTGATGCCTATTTATAGGAAACAGAAGATGATGTTTTTATTTCTTCGCCGCCTTGATTTCTTTGCCGCCTGACAAATTGCTCCTTTCTTTTTCTCGAATTCTCTCGCGCATGGATCTCCTACAACGTTCTTGAATGCTCCCGAGTACAATACATTGTTCCTGCTTTTTCATATGGTGCGCCACTGCTTGCTTAACTTGGTGGAGAAGAGAAAAGTG
>JAOVYX010017584.1:0-21931 GCA_035668315.1 Drosera spatulata | reverse complement strand
TATAGGTAGTACAATCAAACCATTTAAGCATTTCCTTGGGGTATTACATACACCCCCACTTAAAGAACGCAACGCCCACGTTGCGACTTTAAGCACCACACGCAGCCTCAGAACCTTCCCCCACTAGGCGGCTGACCTAGACCTCTTGTCCACAGGTCCAGCACGCGGTCGCAGGGTTGCTCTGATACCATACTATAACGTCCCGGCCAAATCCTTGCTACCGGGTCATCACCAAGAACCGCTCGTCAGGTTGACAACTGGTGGCCCCATAGACCAACACTAGTCCTTTCAGTGCGCTTTGGCCTCACTCGCGCACATCCTGGAAAACTTCCCAGGAGGTCACCCATCCTAGCATTACTCCGCGTTAAGCACGCTTAACTGCGGAGTTCTAAAGTGATGGGCTACCTAAAAGGAAGGTGCACCTTGTTGGTATAGGTAGTACAATCAAACCATTTAAGCATTTCCTTGGGGTATTACAATCGCTAAGTCCAATTTCTAATCTTTGTGACAGTTATGTTTTTCAGTCGTAATCAGAGACAACAACCGTCGTTAATTAGCTACAACGCTGTTGCAAACCTATTTTGCGACAGCGGTTTTAGCTACAGCCTGTTTCAGTCGTAATTCCGTCGCTAAACCCCTTTTGCGTTGGATTAGCAACCGAAACGGATTGTAGCTAATTTGAATAATTCAATCATTGCTTTCAGAATGCTGATTCAGTTCATCAACAATCAATTGCGTAGACTTGTTCACTGGGAGCCTTACTGCACTAGTTCTCAGTTTAAGGCAATGGAGATTCAAAAGTTGCAAATCTTGGACATCATCCTCTGATATTTGTAGGCAATTCCAAAATTATAGCCGTTACTGAAGTCTTCCTTTTTCTAAAACATCATTTTCATGCCATCACGGAACCATTTAGCCGAAGCCGTGACCTCTGATCCTGATGCAGAAAGGACACTGACACTGTGCAAAAGGTACCCTGTGAACTTTGACTTCTTCTTGACCCTTCTGTTCAACTCAGCCTTACTGCGCTTCTACCTTGTTGCGGTAACCCTTTTTAGAAAAGCTATCCAGGTTTAGCCATTTCTTGCTAAAGATATACAAATGCTCAAACCTTACTGTCCCTTTACTCATGACCTCAATGTTGTCAACCTTGCTGCATTCCTCTAAACTAACATTGCTGCGTACATATTGCAGACTCACTTTCCAAGCAGACGAGTCCTCAACCTTGATGCATACTGAAATCATTTAAGATTAAAATTTGTCAATCACTCAATTTCTATACATTTAAGGGTTTTGACTCAACACACGTGATGAAAAAAGAAGTAACCAAAATCTAATGCGACGTCTTCTCTATATTTAATGATGACTTTCCCCAATCACGCATAGCTAACGAAGCACGTGATAAAAAAAGTAGTCACGAAGTGGTTGGTTGATTACGATGATGATTGGATATGCTTGGAAATAGGATGGTAATTTTCGAGCTGCCACAATGAAGGCCAGAGTTACCTTCTTGATCCCAAGGTACCTAGTCTCGTCACCATGCGAAACTTTGCTCACAAAGTAAATATGTTTTTGAACCATATCTTGAACTTGGACTAGGACTATCGAGAGGGTTTCCTCTGCTTTAGCCAATTAAATGTATAGTTTCTCTTCTTCCACGTGCTTTGTTAGCAAGGAAACCTCCTTCAGATATGAATTCGACTTATCAAAAACTGCTAGACACTTTGGTGTCCACTTAAGTGTTGTGTTTTTTCCCTCAAGGTCTTGAATAAAGGAAGGGTTTTTTTCTGCCCCTTTTGACATGAAACTCCCCAAGGCTATTGAGCATCATGTAAGCTGCTGAACCTCTTTCTTTGTTCTTAGTGGGAGAATCTTTAACACTACTTTTTCTTTGTCGAGTTAGCTTCTATTCCTCGATCGGTGATCATGTACCTCGGGACTTTACCCGTGATGACTCGAAAGGCATATTTCGTAGGATTCAGCTTTATGTTATACTTCCTCAAGAGTGAGAAAGTCTCCGCTAAGCCGACTCGATGTTCATGTGCATGAACCAATTTTGTCGACATGTAATCAATATAGACCTCCATCTTTATCTTCAGTAGGAGTTGGAAGACTTTATTCACAAGTCTTTGATATGTTGCTCCAACATACTTCACATCATTTGGCATCATGCAACAGTGAGTTCCTTGTTTGATTGTAAAAGATGTTTTCTCTTGATCCTCCTTCACCATGAATATCTGATTATATCCCGAGAAAGCATTCATGAACGACAATAGTTGGTGCCCTGAAGTTTAGTCGACTACTGCCCTATCCGTTGTAACGTATAACAAGCCTTGAGGTAAACTTTGTTGAGGTTTGTGAAATCAATATGGATAGTCCACTTCTCCGTAAATTGCCACTTACCTCCTCTAATATTACTTGGTCTCTTTCTGTGGCAAAGTGGCTCTTTTTATGCTTCATTGGCTTATACTAGGATCAACAGAGAGTCGGTGTTGGATCACTTGAGGATCTATGTCTGGCATATCCAATATCTTCCAAGCAAATATGTTTGAGTTCTTCCTCAGAAAAGTGATCAATGCGGATCGAGTTGGCTCTTGGAAAAGAGCTTTAATCTTGATGCATCTTGATTTATCCCCAGGTTTTCGGGGTACGTTAACTAACTCTTCCAAGCACTGGCTCTGGTCCATTCTTCTCCTCCCTTGGGTCGAGTTGTAGCTGTATTATCTCCTTTGGGACTTGTCCAAGTTGTTTCTAGTTTTGAGTCACCAAGTAACGTTGTTACGACTCCATTTGATCTTCTCTGATCCCCTTCTCCATATGGGATCAAGAATTTTATCATTATGTAAAATTGAGCAATCACTGTCTTCAAATCAATGATTGAAGGTTGTCCAAATATTTCCATTGTAGGATGAAGGTAGATCAATGAAAGTGAAATCCAAGTCCTGATATTCCTTGTACTTTCATCTCCTACTGTTAGGGAAATAGTGATATGCCCTTTGGGGATTATGGTGCTCCGTGTAAAGACGACTATGGATACTTTGCAAGGTCGCAAGTCCTTGTTGGTCACTCCCATCCTTTTGATGATATCAAAGTAGATGATGTCGGTTAAAGAAGCAGTGTCGAACAAAATCTTTCAAAATCAAGTCACCAATATAAAGAGTTAGGATCAACGGGTCTGAATGTGGGAAGTTGATTCCATCGTTATTTTGAGGCCCTAAATACACCTCGGTCTCATATCGAGCTCTCTTAGACTCGGGAACAATCGATCTTATAAGTTTCATCTTGTCTTCTGATAACGATAAACTTTTTCATTAGAGGAAGTCCCTCCATTATGATGTTCTGTGGTCTTTGAGTCGGTCTTTGTCATCTTCATTCTTCTGTAGAGAATGAATTTGTTCTTTAAGCAAAGACCGACCTCGTTCTTTTCTTGATCGACTTTGATTATTCTCAAATTTATTATATTACCCCTTCTTGATCAACTCTTTGATGGCATCCTTTATATGTCGGCACTCCTCAGTATCAAGAACCATGGTCTCGATGATATACGAAATATCGAGTCATGTCTTTTTTTTTTTTCGCATAAGAACTTTTATTTCTCTGGCCCTTTGACTAGGAAATTCTTTTCCTAGGCAGCTTGCAACACTTGCTTTTTTTTTTTTTTTTTTTTTTGTGGTGGTTAAGGAGTATATATATCATAAATAGATCCAGGTCTTCTTCATTCTTTCTCTCTTTGCCAACAGTTGTCCTCGTTGTCTCGTCTTGAGGGCGAGCATTCTGTTGCTTTAGGTTGGTTGTTGTCATCTGACCTTACTCGAGAAGCAAGTCAGCTCTGAACTCCTTTTGTACGCTCTCTCTCAGCTAAGACGGCTTCAACTCCCTCATGCTTGTCCGACTCCTCCATTAGACAGCAGGTCGGCACTCTCCATCCCATTGATGAGTACCTTTGTCTTTTACTTCTCACTAACTTTCTCTACCTTTATTGTAGCAAGGTCAAATATTTTAACATAATCGGAAAGTTTTTGACCTGGTTTCTTGTGGATTTATTGGACATAATTCTAGGTGTCTTTTATTTCACAACTTTAGTTGAAGTATTTTGTAAAAAGCCTTGAGAACTCTGAGAATGAATCTATGCTTGTTGGTGGAAGAGATTGATACTATATCGAGCTGTAACCGTGAAAGTAGTGGGTAACGCTTTGCATAGGATGGTCCTGATGTATCTGTAAACATACATGCAGAGTTGATCTCAGACGGTTCATATCTACACTTTATTGGATCATCATCATAGCGGAGTTGTAATCGGCTGTTTGTAAACCAATTATCATTGGTTGTTGGTTTCATACTCTATCTCTTAATTGTGTTGTAATGACTTCTTTCAATTGTCTGCTGTATTTGTCGTTTTCATTCATGACTATGGTAGCACCTAACTTTATTATGGCGTAGTAGTTTGATCTCTTTCATGGATTTTTATGAGATGTGATTTCTGTATTCATTAATTTCATGTTCAAGATTTGAGGTATCATGTTCATAAGTTGGTTTATTCTTAATTGCCTATTCTATGTATTATGATTGATCACTTTAGTACGTAGGAGAAGCATGTATGCAGTCAAGCCATTCTGTTTTGGTTGATGTTTGTAACAAGTTTATAGGTTAATGCCATTCTCTTTTGGTTAACCTATAATCATATGAATATGAGCATAATATGACGTTAATCTGTGTTCGGTTATATTATGAGGTATTATATATATTCATAATGCAACATGTTTATGTTACATTCTCTTTTGAACGTAAAGTAAATGTGTTACTTTTGTTATGATATGCTTTATATTATAAGAGTGAAAGCCCGGCCGAAGCAAAGATCGTGAGTGGGTAGGTGGGGATACGATAGCTAGAAAAGTGGACTAAGACACAGCAGGTCATGAAAAGTGAGTCAGAAAGGGTGTATAATAAGACATCTGTGCCCAAGCCCACGGCAACTCTCTTTTTGTTGAGCTTTATTATGAGCATCTATCATAAATGAACATAAGATGAAAATGGGAGTCAATGATTGAATCCATGAAGAGTAAAAACTACGATCGCCATATATTTTATCAACTCTGGTAAGAATGTTTTTAAACAAAATCAAAATTTTTTAGTTAAATTATCTTTTTTAATTTTATTCTCGTTATCAACAAATCCCTCCCTCCCCTCCTAATTTTACAGAAAATTGATAGATCGACATGTTAATTCACAAAATCTGAAAAGCTCGTTCTTTGTGGGATTGACTCGTGCTCATCACTTCTACATTATTATAAAATTTTGTGACGTAGTACAGATATTTTCAATTTATAGCACCTCGCGACGGGTTCTATCAAATTTTGACGTCGTTGTCGGGGAGCGGAGTGAATTAATTTGCCTTATGTTGATTTTTTCTTTGTATTTTATTGTCATTCTGGAGGAATTAGTTGTCTTGCATGTAACTGAGGAGTGGACGAAAAACAGGAGAAAAGGTTCTACACATTGTTCGTGAGCTCAAGGAACGAAGTTCACTAATTGTACGAGGTGAAGCATCATCTAAAAAGGCTCCTAATCGACCTATTTGTGAGATCCTTCCAATTTTTAATATGATGGAACCTTTGAATGCTCAAAATGTGTAAAAAGCACAAAACGCACAAAATCCTCCAAATCCACCAGTTGATAATCGCACGTTAAGACAAATGACTGAATATGACGACAACAATAAACCTCCGTTTTGTATAGTGTTCCCGGATGTTCAACGGAATTTTAAACTTAATTCTGTATTTTTTCAAAAACTACCATCTATTCATGGCCTTCCCGGGTGAAGACCTATATAGGCATTGAATGAGTTTAGGGTAGTATGTGTGAATATGAAACCAAACGGAGTGAATGATGAGGTAATTAAGTTTAGGACTTTTTCATTTAGCGTTTAAGATGCTGCAAAAAATTGGCTCTATGATTTACCCAAAGGAACCCTAAACACTTGGGGGCAGATGTAATCCCTGTTCTTAGATAAGTATTTTTCCCACTTTCAAATCAACACAATCCAAAAACAAATCTACTCAATTAGACAACAAAAGGGGAAATTGCTACACGAATATTGGGAAAGGTTCAAACATTTGGCCTCAAGCTGTCCAAACCATCAATTTTCTAAGAATTTCTTGATTCGCTATTTTTATCAAGGTCTTTCTGCAATAGACTGTGGTCTTGTCGATGTGTCATGTGGTGGTGATCTTTTAGATAAACAACCATGTGTTGCGCGTCAAATCCTAGAAAAAATGACAGCTAACTCTCAAGACTTCAATCGCGATGAGGATCTCTCTCGTAGTCAATGAATTATCAAGTTCTTCAAGTTTCACTGATCAAAAGCTTGATGTTTTGACAGATTTAATCACCTTGATGGTCCAAACAAAAACAACGTTGCACAAGTCAAAGTCTGTGAAATTTGCTCTGTTCCTGGTCATGCAACTGATGTGTGCCCAACTCTCTTTGATAATGAGCAAATCAACACAATGAGAAATTTTCTGGTCCTCCTAGGCAGGGGAATGCCCAAAATATGATGTATAATGAAGACTAACGAAATCATCAAAACTTTAGGTGGAGAACTGACAATCAAAATTTTAAACCAATCAGTTACAACAATCCTCCATCGGGATTTGTTGACCAGAATTATTTAAACCAAATTCCTCAAAGCTCTAATGATCAATAATTAAAGGAACTTGTGAAAGCAATGTGTCGAACTTCAACTAGTTTTCACAAAGAAATACGTACAAATATTTCAAGTGAGCTAACTAGCTTAAGAAGTCAACAAACTCCAATCCCAAGTAACAAACCAACTTTCATCCCAACCATTGAATCCAAGGGAGAATGTAAATTCCATAACAATGAAATATAATAAGAGCACAAGAAATGAAGGAAAAATGAAAGAGCAAGATTATGGAGCTTTTTCTATATCTTGTGTTATTAATGGAATGACTATTCTTGAATGTGTGCTAGATCTTGATGCATCTGCGAACATCATGCCAACTTCTTTCTTTGCTACTCTTGATCTTGGTCCTCTTTTATCGACAAATATAAAAATACAACTTGCGAATGGACATGTAATTCTTCCTGAAGGTTTAGTTGAGGATGTGCTGGTCAAAGTGGATAAATTGACTTTTAGAGTCGATTTTTATGTTTTGAAAACGAAAGAAAATTCTATTGATTCATCTAAATCATCATCTATCCTTTTGGATAGACCCTTTTTGCGTATAAGTAGATCAATTATTGATATTAATAAAGGTACCCTTAGTATGATAAATGGAAATGAAAAATTTTTCTTGATTGTTTTCGATGATGAAAAGATTAAGTCAATAGAAACTTGTTATAAGGTGACAACTCTTGAAGAAGAAGTTTTTGATGATCTTGAGACATGAAATCAGTTTTGGATTTCCTTGAGTTTCATTTGAATGATATTCATGTTATCTATCATAATGTTTCAATGAATTATATGGAAGATGATTTAGTTAAAGAGGTAATTGAAGTTATGGTGAATAAAGTAGGAAGTTCCATGATTGATTTTAATGTCGAGAGAGTTAAAGAACATTTGATTGTGATTGAAAAAAAGGATGTTGATTATGAGATATTGCATGCTATTGTTAACAAAGAAATTCAAAAAGAAGAAGTGCTTCTAATTTTGGAGGACTTTCAGAAAGAAAACCATTGTTAACATAGTATTTGTTATCAAACTATCAATGTGTTTAAGTGTTTTACTTTTTCTTGTGTTTCGAGGTACAATTTGAAGAACCAATGGATGAAAAATATTTAGATTAAGAAGGAGATTATTAAGAATGCAAGAGTTTGGAAATGTCAAAAGGGAGTTCTTGAAATTTGGATTCCCCATTCAATTCTTTCTTAAACTTTTGATAAAATTCATTCTTAATTTGTCTTGCATGGTCGAGTTGACGACGTTAAATATAGGGCTTCATGGGAGGAAACCCATGTGTTTTTAGTTTCAATTTCAATTTCAATTATTGTGTTAGAAATAAGGAGTAAAGATGAATAGAAAAATCAGAATGTGTGCATTTTTTGAGGTCTCATTGGATGAAAAATACAAATAAAATGCATGAAAAATTTTAAATATTCAATTTTAATTTGAAACAGGAAACATTTAGCATCGAGAAAAAGCAACACACATGGGGTATGCACATGCACATGGGCCATGCCCCCTGTCAAATTGGAATCCCCTAAGCACGGCCCAGGCAGATCGTGCGTGACAGCACGGCCCGTGCGTGGCAAAAATCTATTTCTAAAAACACGCGATCCCTCTCTTTGTTTTACTTTTATTTGATCCATCCACGAGCCTAAATGACGAAAAGCACCCAAAAACACTTGTTTGTCATTAAAATCAACTTGAATTCGTTCAAAATAAAGATCCCAATCCATTAAACGTTCTTCTGTCAACGATTTCGTCAATCCAAACTTAGATCTATCGAAATCATCGAAAGGTACAATTGAGTTATTTTTGATTTTGTTGTTGCCATCATATCTAGACTACTCAATGAGGTTGTTAATGGCGCTATGTATGCTTTGTGAGGCATGATAATGTGTAAATTTTACTATTCGATGAATTTTTGAGAAATTAGGGTTTTGAGATTGTAATGAAATGAGAAGGATTTGATCTTTGAGTTTTTGTGTTTTATCATGGATTGATGTTATAAGAACATAAAATAAATGGATTCTAGGTATATGTTATTCATGGTTTCGATTGAGTTGATGAATGTTTAGAATTTCCAAAGCTCATTGATATATTTGTTTTAACTGAAGTTTTGTTTACATTGTTATTTGTTTGATTGAAGATGGATATGACGAAAGAATTGAAGCCCAATATTTTAAGGGGTATTTCCCATTTATATGAGGCAATCATTAAACCTATAGCTCGTTGGACAGCGCCATTAAATGGAGTTCGATTCTCAAACAAAAAACACGAAGATTGATACAAAAGATTGGTAAGAATGGGAGTCGAAGGAACGCAATATCTGGACAAAGACATTCTTGTCCGGCTTAGTCTATTTAATGATGTTGAAACGATGCTGAAAAAAGGTAAATGAGAGATGTTTGTAAGCGAAAATTGGACAACTTATGAATGAGTAACTATGGAAGTCAATATTAAAACAGATGAGCATCCTGAATTTGGTTTCATTGGTTTTCAACTTTTTAATACTCCTCATGTGATAACTGTTGATGATTTGAATAAATTATACGTGTAAGGATTCGAAAAATTCCGTAAAAATTAATTTCACGATAATTAACGTTAATAGTAAATTATCGTACGTTATAATTTTTTTTGTGGGGTTAAAAGGCTTGTTTGACTATATAATAGGGAAAGAATGCAAAATATGGATGAAATACAACCTTAATACGTAAATATGGGGAAGTCAGATATTAATACAAAAATACCGTATTTATACAAAAATGACCAAAACCTAATTTTGGCACTCATTTTTCTTTATGTGAATTTCTACTCCACCTAAATTAAATTAATTATCCACTAATATCTACTAAATACCCACTAATTATTCACTAAATACCCACTAAATATCCACTAATATTCCAATTAAACTATTTCAATTGATTTAGTTTTCTATAAATACAAGCTCTCTTCTCCTTGAAAATTCTATACAAACACAAAATAAAACACTTCTTACATTAGAGTTAAACGAGAGAAGAGAAGAAGGAGAAGTTTAAGGAGAAGAGGAGAAGGTAGGTGATAAGGCGAGTAAGAAATGGAACCTTCACCGTAAGATAATCATCTTGGTTAGAAATTTTGTGGAATATTGTACACTCTTTGATAAAATTTGATATTAATATATGTTGAATCGTTACATGTCTAGTTTCTAATAAAGTTAATAAATCATGATTTGGAGTTGAGAATGTTATGTTATAAATCAAAACGTATAGATATATCAATTTATAAAAAACTGGTTACAGAGATGACTTTATGACTTGATATGAAATTATATAGTAAGACTTATGAAACAAGCATTATATCACTGGAAAGGTATGGAAGTCTAATTTTCAGAACAACATACAAATGGTTATTTAGAGTTGTATATAAAGAGTTATGAGAAAATTAGTAAAGTGAGGTAAAATTATTTGTACTAGTAGAAAATATAAAATTGAACTAATTAACTGCTATTATTGGTAAGGTTTTATGATTGAAAATTTAATTCAATAGAAATAATATCAAGTCTAGTTTATGTAGAATTTTGCAAAATGATTTTTGGGGTTGTATAAGAGAAGTTATAGATTTAAACGGATCGAAGGGTCATGTTGGAAAGAATCTAAAAATGAACCGTTTTGACCCCAAAACAACTCCAAATATTCACAAATACCTCTAATGATATTCAATATATAAAATCACCATCATGGACAATCAAAATAAATATCAAAGGCTTTTACAAAGCTCAGCATCACCTCATAATGTTAATATGATGGTTTTTCACGAAGTACGAACAAACATTCATAAGCAAATATATTAATATATGAATCCTATCATGTTATAAGACCTGAAGACGTCGCTCGTTGAGACATAAAGGACAAGGTGAACGTGTGTGTGTGGAAGTTGTAATAAGAAGGTAACGTTTAGATTTATTGTGTGTGGCGATGCGTATTATTATACCGTGGATATAATAATATGCATTGGAATCTATGGACGTAGTCACTAAATATGGCTAACGTAAAATAATGACTGTAACTGTTGTGTGTCGTGATAAGATGATGTGTGTGTTTGTGTTATGCCTTGATTGTTGGCATAAAGAGGATGAGTGAGTGAAAGGAGTGCAAGCCCATAATTGGCGAGATAACTCCATTGTATAAAACACAAAGAGCGTTGTGTCTGTCGTATGTGTTATATAGTGACTTGGTGGTGACATTCTTTCATCGACCTTGTGAGGTCGTTTTGGTATGAGGGAACTCATTGTAGGAGACCCTGGGCTCCGATTTGGCTGATTCCCTTTCGCCGATGCCCCTTTTACTAAAGTTGAATAAAGCTTGATAAGTTGAAATTGAATAAGTCTCGTCAAGGGCATAATTATAATATTGAGGATATCTATTATCTGTCTTTATTGTGTTTTTAAGATGATAATTGTGAATGTCGGATTGATATGATAAGTTTCAGAGTGTTGAAACAAAGGACCTAAGTGGTCATTTCGCTTTTCGTTTCTTATCTTTCTCTCACATGTAACCCCTAGTAAGAGGACCGACATGTTATTGAGCTCGTATGGCTCACTGTTACTATTTTTCTATGTTTTTCTCTTCTCTGTGTTTTCAGGAGTTAGAGACGACAGGCAGATGTGATATAAGTTATGGTACTAATGTATATCTACCGTATTATGGTTTATGAACTGAATAAAATATGTAATAAATGAGAAGTTTTCGTTGTGTTTGATAATATTACTGGTTATGTCTAAGTGGATTTTATTTATTTCTGTATCTAAACCGACTAATAATTTTTGCCTAGTTGGGGTGTTGGGACTCAGCGGCAGTGACATCATTTATATTACTATGTGTTAATATGTTATGAAAAATTGGGGCGTTACAATACGGATTTAGAATAAAAGAAGATAGACAATCACCAGAGAATTTAGAATGAAATTTTCATAAATTTGGAAATCTATTTCTGATAGAAGTACTTTTAATGAATAATTTACAAAAGATTCTATGATCCATAACCCAATATTTTATTATCTTCAACAAGTTATGAGCCATATAATTTTTGGACGATCTGAGTATGAAAAGTTGAGAAAGGATGAAATTATGTTTTTATGGGCATGGTATAACTAGAAAAATATTGGTTTTGCATCACATATATATCACTATTTGCACAATTTTGCTTTGAATGGAAAAAGTTCTCTAATTTTTGGAGGTTTAATTACACCCATTGCTATGCTTTTAGGACATAATTTAAGTGTTAAAAGATGTATTAAGGCTACTACAGGTGGACATGCCTTCATTGTTAGTTCTCAAAAAATTCGATTTCATGGAGATTATTTTCGCTGCTAAAAGATGTATTAAGGCTGCTACACTTGGACATGTCCCTTGTTGCTAGTTCTCAAAAATTTTGATTTCATGGAGATTATTTTTCGCTGTTATTTCATGATAATTCTGAAAAAAATTTAGCATTGTCTGTAATGTTTCATTGTGCAATTTTCCTAGTGAAGGAGTTTTGCCTTTTTTCAAAATTGGATTTGAAGATTTATGAAGACGAAAAGTGGAATCGAAAAATGAGGATTCGGTTGGTTCAAATGTTCGAGAGCTGCGCAAACACTTCAAGAAAGCAAAGCTTGTGAAGATAAAGAAGGAGCAAGAGAGTGAAAATTTAGTTAACCAGAAACCAGCAGCTATAGAAAGAATTCCCTTGCAAGATGTGACAAATACTCTTCAGAGACGGTATTTACTGTCCTCCTCCCAAAATTGACATGCAGCTTTGTGAGTATTGTTCTCTGATCCTTAATTTACTATTTTTACATTGAGGACAATGTGTGGTTTAGGTTTGGGGGAGGAGTTGTGTAAAGTCAGTTTTTTTTTTTTAATTATTGAGTTAGTTTTGTTACTTACGTGTCGTGATGTCATGTGTGCATCTTATTTTTAAAAAACAATTGTATCTAGAAGTGTTGAAATTTGCTTTAATAAAAGAACTTACTCAAGAGTTTCTAGGAATGTTGCAAAATATGTTAACTTGGAACAAAGAAATTATATAGGTGACATACTAGAATAAAAGATGACCTAAGTTGAAACCCTTCTCGCTACATAACTCTTTATTGTCCAAAGTATCGTTAGAATTAGCATCTCAAGTAAAGGCACGTTTATGGGGCAATTAAACACGAGATGTGAGGACATCGATAGGGAGTAGATTCTTATAATACAATGAGCTTAAGGTACTAGCTACTTGGTAGTGGTAAAGTAGAGAGGTGTGCATCGTAAATCATTTATTCCATTTCGTTGTGTAGTCATAACCCTTATAGACCTCCCTGACCTAACGATATTATCCCCTATTTTTCCTTTTTCTTGTCTCCTATTTTACATGATACATGGTTTTGATCAGGCATGTTTATACTTTTCATGGAGTGATTCTAACTACACATGCCATTAAGCTCCACAAAAGTACCATCTTGAACTTTATTGTATGTACGAGTCAAGATGATGAATTTGGGATATCTTATATGGGATGTTTAGCTTCTTATGTTGTAATATGGCACACAATGTGCAAGGACCGTCTTGTTGTATCGTTTATTGTCAATTTCATATCATTCATGACCGAATTTTTTTTTTAGTATTTCGAGTAATTATCAACCCTAATAAAAAGTTGTTTGGTTTAGTACTTTTTATGTTCTTTTTTTAAAGGCACAATGCCTTTAGGGTATGGATGTATTAATCGTTTATCGTGACTCGTACCATATTCCTTTTTATCTTAACTCCACAAACCAAATAGCAGACCTCCTTTTTACCTACTTTGTTATTTTCTTTGGTCCTGGCCTAATATTGAAATGAGATGCGATGTACACTTAGTTCGGGTAAGAAGGTGGTTAGTATGTTAATGCATATAGCTGATTGTCTTATTTGAGTTGAACTTTTATCTTTGCATATGTTATGAGAGTGTTATATGAACCTCACGATCATTGTGGGCTGGAGAGTGGTGCCTTGCTAAGAGATCGTCTAGTGATACGAGGATAATTACATGTAGTGTGGTGAGAAGGAAATGATGAAATGGCTTGCAGAAATATGTGTGATGACACTTGTTTATTTAGTTACTCCGAGTTTCTCATTTTTCATTGTTCTCGTTTCTTCTTGTGTGTTTTCTTTTGCTTAGGGGCAAGCAAATATATGGTTTGGGGGAATTTGATGTTTGTGTAAACATACATCATTTTCTTAGCTTTAGTTTCGTGTTTTGTCTAAGTTTGAGTCATTTTAGTTCCTTTTATTGTTTAGAGAATCGATATTGCCGTATTTCTTTTTTTCCCTTGTAGAAATGAAGAGTATGGATCGTTTCTGGTCATGAGCTGCTTGGAAGGAGAATTGGAGCTGATTTTATGAAGTTCTGGTTAATTATGAATGAGATTAGACGTGTCTACCATTTGTTTGAGCTTTAAAATCGAAGATTGCATGTTTGTGATCAAGCGCGGGTCGTGTTTATTGAGAATAGGTCGTACAACATGAGTTCCTGGTGTTTCCTGAGCACAGGCAGAAGAGGCTTGCGCACGCGCCGTGTGTCATGGGCACTGGCCGTGCGCCCTGTGAAAACTGCATAATCTTTATCTTACTTTTTTGTTGGGATCTCAATTATTTTACATTTTCTATATATACCCACTCACAAAGATTGAAAAATGGACTTTTTTTACGAGGACTTTTCATCAGAGACGAGACCGAGACTGCGACGAATTGGTCTTCTCTTGATGTCTTTGATGAGAGGTTGATTTCAGACGGTTCATATATACGCTTTGTTGGTTCATCATCATAGCAGAGTTGCAATCGGCTGTTTGTAAACTAATTATCATTGGTTTTTGGTTTCATATTCTATCTCTAGTTGTGTTGTAATGACTTTTTTCAATTATTTGTTGGATTTGTCGTTTTTATTCATGATTATGATAGCGTAATACTTTGATATTAACATACTACTTTGATCTCTTTTATGGATTTTTATGAGATGTACGATTGTTGTTGACTTGACGTGTTGCAAATTGCAACTCGTGGTTATGGTCCAACGGGCCCCATACGACATGATTGAATTATGGATAGGCTGAGACTATTTGAGAGAATTTTGATGCGTTCCATGCCAATACGAGTTCCAATCAATCTGAGAGCGTGTGGACATCGCGCCCATTCCACAACCAAACTGTCCACTCCACGTTGGCCCACTTTGCGGGCCCAAACATTATTTTTTGAGATTGGAGTACTTTCCAAAAGTTATTTTTTGAGATTCGTTTGATGTTCACAAATCACTCCTATCGTTAACAACAGAACCAAATACCAATGTCTTCATTCCAATTTGGTTGAGACCGAGAGAGTAGTTCATTTTAATACTAACTTAGTCCTAGTGAAATCGCTGACAGTTTAATTTCATACTCCCAAAAGATATTTGATTCATAAGATAATAGGTTATCAAATTTCAGCAACATAATATGAAAAATATGTATCACCTCATTTGATGGAAAAATAGAATTGCTTAAGATTTACATTGAATAATCTACTAGGAGTATATACTAAGTGAAAATGGTTGACGTTATATTTGTAATTTGATCGGATATTTATAGATTTAGTCTTTTTATTTAACCAAGTGAATAAGTTATCTTCATATCATTTTAAACTCGAATACTTTTAGATTTAGTCTTTTTTTTTCACTAAGTGAATAAGTTATCTAAATAGTTTTTTGAGATCGGATATTTTAGATTTAATCATTTTTTTAACTAAGTGAATTTATACTATATACTAAACAAATAAAGATACTTTGTTTTTAACTGACATCTTTTAATCCTAACCATTCAATTTTTCATCCGATGATTCAGAGTAAATATTAATAAATTGAAAAGCAATACAATCAATAATCAAATTAAAAGAAAAGTATAAATCAATAAAATTTATTATCAGCCCATATATTCTGGTTAAATTTAGAGAGATAAAGATGTAATTCAAATACCTTATCAAATATAATTTTGATATTTAATTACAATTTTAAAAATATTTAATTTGTAAAATCTTTGACAAATAAAATGACTTATATCAAATACCTTTTCCGTCCCATAAAATATGCAACACTTTCTTTTTTAGATCGTCCCACAATAAATGTAACGTTTCCTCGTATGAAAATTTGTTTACACAAAAAATATCAAATCAGTTACAGTATATCTACTATCTCCCATCAGAACTATTACAGTAAATGTCACTATTAATATAAATTCAATATACACATAAAATAACATGTTAAATTAAATGATTGTATTTTTTTTATGATACGAAGGTAATACTATTCTATCATTATCATATTATATCTCCCTCTTATCATACGATCAATATTTTTTTATTTTTTTTTGTCATGTGCATTACTACACGAGCTGATAAACTTGTGAAATCTAATCTAATATATATATAGGAAAAATTGTAAAAAATAAAATAAAAAAAATCACAAACTCTTACAACCCGGTAAAAAATCCCAACACATATACTTTCAAGACACATGCGAACAAAGCCCTATTCACTCCCAAAATGCAGACGCTCTGAACTCCCAAATCACGATCAAATCGTCTCGCACATTTTGGCTCTTCAATCGAATTCCACTCTTTAATCAAAGAAGAACACCAATCATCAAGGCCACTCTGTTTCAACAACTAATTACTCAAACAGAAGGTATAATAATCTTCACTCGTCACTCTGTTCATGCATTGGAATTGATAAATTAGGATTTCGTTCTTCGAATTTTATATGTTACATTGAAATGATTTGATAAAAACATACATGCATGCATAAAACACAAATAAGATGATTTTGGATTTGGTAAAGAAGAATACAGAGCGCCTCGTAACCTTATTCAGAGCGGATGTGTTAAAAATTTAGGTTAGTTAGATTGGATATAGGTTAATTCAGGAATGAAATTCTACATTTGGTTTGTTTTGTTCAGACGCACTGATAATTTGTTAATGTGCACTATTTTGTAAAATAAAAACTATAATACCATTTAATTCAGGCACTCTGAATAGTTTTCTTAAGGGGCATTGTTTTATAAACTACAGATTAGAACAACATTTATTTGAGGCACACTATTTAATTTGTTGTGGCATTCTATTTAATTTGTTTAGGCGCTCTGTTCTATAAAATAGATAATTTATTTTTATGTTAATTTAAATTAAAACTATCACCCTGTTTTCCATTTGAATAAACACCGTAACCCTGTTTCAGATAAACTAGACACACTGTTTCATTTACAAGAATGCACTGTTTTATTTACAAGGATGCACTGTTTCTTTTTGTTGTTAATATTTTTTTTTCCTTACAATGAGCCACTTTAGAAGCAACTTGGGAGCTTTGATAGAGCTAATGAAAAAGGAACCAGAGTTCCGATGTACAGACGAGCACAAAATCCATCTTAGAAGAATGCCGTTATGGACGTTGTTCAACTCAATTATAGAAGTTTAACGGCACAAATCGTCGGAAGAGTGACAAATTCATTCGAGTGGTTATATCAAAATACAACCTGGGGACCTGTTCATTCACCTTTCAAGAAAAAGAATTCACACATTATTCATTGGATATATAGCTTATACTCGACATTGTTGATGAAAACAAAGAAATAATAGAGGAAGACATGAAAAACGTTCATCAAACTGATTTCATGCAAAGAAGATTCCTAAAAGAACGTCATCGTCCAGTAAAATACAAAATAGAACTGACAACTTCAAAGTTGCAAAAAACACTCATTGAAGCATCAAGAGGACAAGAGGCACATGACTACGAGGACACCGCGAGACTCATCATTTTGTATGTTGTCAACACCCTGTTCGTCTCAATATCCAAAGCATCACTAAAGTGGGCATATGCCAACTATGTGGCGGATATGAAGAGAATGCGTGACTTCAACTGGACGTCACACATTTACAATAAATTGAAAAAATCACTCAACAATAATGTCGACAAGCCTGAAACAGTGAATGGATGACTTCTCACCATTTCTAAAAATATTTTCCACTGTCACACTTTTATTTTGATGACGGCGCTCTATTTTAATTAAGGTGCTCTATTTGTATTTTTCAAATGCTCTGTTTTAATATGCTTTGGTAGTTTTAATTTAGACACTCTGTTTTAATATGCATTAGTAATTTTAATTAAGACGCTCTATTTGTATTTTTCAAACGCTTTGTTTTAATATGCTTTGGTAGTTTTAATTTAGATGCTCTGTTTGTATTCTTTAGGTGCTCTGTTTGATTTACATTGACTATTTTCACAGAAATGGTCAGTTCTTATTTTTTTTTTTTAAATGACAGTATTGATGCTTGGAAAGGACTAATGTGATAGCACCTAAATCTACATCACAGGAGATCATTCCGAGATGTGCAAGGTGACGTCTCAATAATCTGTTGATAAGCATCGCTGCAGCAATGGCAAGGATCAAAGATGAAATGTTAAATAACAAAAAGCTTGTAATGGTACTGGAAATGCTATTGTTTGTTTTCATTATATCGAGTAACGTCATTTTTTTTATATCACAGCTCATATTGGATTCTTTGCTAGCATTTGAATGACACTACGAAGGCAACGACAATGAATCAGATGGATATGATGAAGGCTGTTTTGCTGGAACAAATCAAGAAGAAAGTGACACCAACAATGTCGACGAGTATGAATTAAGGGCGAGATGCTCTCGTGAGAAATCAAGTGACCCAACTGAAACAAATCCCAAGATCTCATCTGGTGATCTCTTGGTTCAACATGTGGACACAAAAAGGTTGTCACTGCTGCAATGAAGAAACAGTTTCAAGATGTCAGCTTGGGGAATGTATTACTCACAAAAAAGATCGAAGAGGTTATGACAGAAAATCAAGGACTGAAGGATAAGATAACATTCAACTTTTATATTTATTTTTTGATTCTTTAGTGTGCCTTTTATTTTATATTAATGACATAAATGAAATATGTTGGAAGAATGACGAACCGATGCACCAAGTGAAGATGGAGTTCATGAACAATCAGAAAACAATTGAAGAGTTGTTGAAAGAGAAAAACAAAGTAAGCAATGCTATCATTTAGACCGAAACACTGTTTGTATTAGAAATGACGTACTGTTTAGATTTTAACTACCGCACTGTTTGGATTTTAACTGGTGCACTGTTTCTTTTAAACTGATGCATTGCTTTATTTCAACTGACGCACTGCTTCCATTTTTACTTTGTTTTGTTGGTTATTTCATTGCAAATTGAATTGACGGCGGCAAAATCGGAGTTGATTTCTCTAAGAAAATCAGTGGCTGAGAACATGAAAGAAGCTGCAAAAAATTCATCCAATCAGAACATCAAGGACATGAAAACAAGTACTTGAAATGAGCAAGGTAAGGCTTGCCACTAAAACTTAAGCAAGAGAACACATGAAGCGGGCTTGTGCAGCAGAGTTAATGATAAAAGGGTCATGACAAGAGGGAAAAGATGAGAAAAGAACTACTTGAAAAAGAGAAAGAAGTTAAAGAATTACTGAATGAACTTCAGAAGGAGGAAAACATAGTGGCGAAGTACAAAGCACTATTGTTCGATATTAGCTCGATGCAGAATGAAGAAAAGAAGCAGCAAGTGGGAGATACAATGCAAATCAATAGTTCATATGAACTATACAATCAGAGGGAGAAGACGAAGAACAAAAAGAAGTAGAAGTCGAGCAACAGAAGGTAAAGATGAAGAAAATAGGTAGTATCCCAGGTTCTTTGGTCAAGCATGTTAAGAAAAGGGGACCAAAAGCAAAGAAGTCCATCAGCAACTTCACCTACGGTTCCTCGAAGAAGGCCAAGAATGAAGCAGATGTCGAACAATATCTCACGGAGCAAAATGCAAAAGGATAATAATGGAAATATCCAAGTAAGTAATAATTCTCATTTTCAAATTTTTATTCTTTATCTTTCCTGTAATTACATTTTATAAATTCAAAATGAAATATAAATGTGGACAGGGCGCTTGTTACAGTTAAAACAGGGCACCTGCTATTGTTAAAATAGGACTCCTATTATAATTAAAACAGGGATCCTGTTTACTTATATTTATCATGTTTCATTTGATAATTGAATAGCAAACTAATAAATTGCTCTTACAGAGACGTTTTCATATTGACAAACATCTATCCTGTCACCAACATCAAGTCAACTGTCGATATGCAAGACCTCTTTTCAATTTCAACTAAAGAAGCATTGACAAACCATGCCATCTCGGCTTTTCTGACGTTGATCTTGCAAGAAGCAACATACAAAGACCAAATAACGTTATACAGTACAGAATGTTGGATAAGAGAGTATATTTTCATACTTGATTCTAATTCGTTTAATCATTAAATTACAATAACAAATGCAAATTTAAAACAACTGATTTTTCATTTTATCACTATAAAGCAACAATATGTTACAAAATATGATTTCGGGGCTGAAAACATGATCAAGAAGTCATTGATCGCAAATAGTCCCGCCGCTGGCATTTCTTCCTCATGAACTCAACTAGTGGAGTGAAGGGTGGACAAAGCATCCATTGAACGTTGTTGGTGTTCGACAGCGAAGCAAACACATGGACACATCACAACCTCTAAGAGGACGAAAGCTGCTTATGAAAGGGATACTAAGTACATTGTAAGATACACGTATCGATTTTGTTATACTTTAAATTATATGAGTAACATTATAACGTGAGCTAATGTGTGTATGTTGTTGAACGTGTAGAAAAATTATGTTGAAAAATACAGCAAGGAATCAATAAAGAAACAGGAAGGCACCCAAATTGTCGAGGAAGAAAAGAAAAAGTATATTACAAAATTGATAATCAACAAGAAAGTTACAACTCAACACAATCTCGACTGTGGTGTTTGCGTATGTCAATGGATAGAATTGCTAGCAAATGGACAGCCCGTTCCAGAGTTTTCTACACTGGAAGAGATGCGACGATACAGGCCAAAATGTTGGAAACATTGATTGCTCACTATGAATTTAAGAAGTCAGGAAATGAAGATGAAGTAGAGAAGAGGAAAGCAACTTTGAATGATGTATTGAATATAAATTTCAACAAATATTGTAATTTTTTTTTGGAATCTATAGACACTTAGTTAAATGCATTTCATAAATCATGTTTTGTTATGTTTATATCATTACATTACTCAGGCACACTGTTTAATTGGTTTAGGTACACCGTTTAATTCATACAGGGTGTCAGGCATATTCAAACAGAGTGTTTGTTATTTTTTAAAAACCACAGGCTTTGTCATGTTTACATGACCATAGTATTCAGGCGCAGTGTTCATAGAACACATACACACTGTTTCATTTAAACAGGGTGTCAGGCATATTCAAATAGAGCGTCAATTGTTTTTCTAAAAAATATCACATGGTTAAATGAATACGTAAACATAAATTTTTAACACGATATCGACAGAATTACAAAAGTTATTACATAGATCCCAACATAAAATTTTTAAAAAAACATGTATCAAACATACACGGGAAATTCATGGGATGAGCTCTCGACAAGTTTGTATGTTGTGATGATCGATCTTTTTGCATCTTGTACACCTCATATCCCTGGACTCCTGACCACTCGATAGAATACGCTACTTTTTGGGTCTATTAGGAAGTCTGCTAGACAAAGATGGAGCCAATTCCACATCGACTCACGATGCGATTTGGTTGATAATCGATGAAGGAATAAGATAGATAACAACCTCATAACTCTGTCTATAATTTTCAATAGAGATATAGTGATCCATCATAGTGCTCACGGGAAAGAAAAAATTTATAATAACACATACCGTATGTAAACATGGAAAGCTGTTTGCCTGCCACATACGACACGAGCAACTCCTCTCTCTCACATTTACTGAGGCTGTCGAATCTAACATCACCTTGAAAATCAGTTCCAAAGATCTCTTCACCATAAAAGAGCATGTTTTCTTGAATAAATCATTGAACGTGTCCAATATCCTCGAAAATAAATCCTTATTCCATTCTTCGGCATTTCTCCAATGCTTGTTGAACCACTCAATTAACTTGACACGAATCCGATCCACCATCTCAGTAATAAGATCTTTCATCATTAATAAGAGAAGGTGATCATTTTGTTTAGAAATTTGAGGAAAATCATAGTGTAAAGCCGCAGAAAATTGAGATTAAATAAATATAAAAATTATGATCAAATAATAGTTCAAAAATTTATAAACGCAACGAAAATATGCG
>JAOVYX010017583.1:0-21931 GCA_035668315.1 Drosera spatulata | reverse complement strand
ATTATCCTTTATTAGATAACTGTGAAGCTAGAAACTTCGCTGCAATATCTATGTTGTATGTCTTGGTCTATTTTTGTAGATGAGTCTTGGTCCATTGTTGTAGACAAGTCTTGACCACCTTTCATGTACTCTTAGTCTACCATATAATTTGATTGTATGCATGACAGGCCTTTGCTGGCGAGCAGCTTGCTAAGCCTTGTACATACTTTACTGGATCAAACAAGACAGGATGAAATGCGAGTTATAGGATGCATGACTCTTTTTGATTTTGTAAATAATCAGGTAATGTATCTCAAGATTTCTTTTTCTTCTCTATGCAGATGTAGCATTTTCTTTTCCTGGAAGCCATATTTGAAATCCTCTTTTTTTTAATGACGATTTTGTTCATAACTCCTTGTCTTCGATGACTTCAGAGGGATGGGACATATATGTTCAACCTAGAAGACTTTCTTCCAAAACTATGTCAGCTAGCTCAAGAAGTTGGGGACAATGAAAGAGCAGTGCACCTTCGTGCCGCTGGGCTCCAAGCACTTTCTTCAATGGTAATTGTACAGCTTCCCGCAGTTGTCATATTTGTGTCTTCTAATCATTCCATCTGCATTGCCTTATCCATGCATACATCATTTTGGAATTCAAGCAGGTATCTAATCAGACCTATGTCATATTTTATTTTCATCTATGCATCTTAAGATGTAGCAGTTTCTGCTTTACAATTTGTGAAACTTTCCCTGGATTGGTGTTTGTTCTCTTTATCCTTTGTAGGTCTGGCTCATGAGTGAACATTCTCGTCTTTCCTCTGAATTCGATAATGTTAGTCCATTGAGCCATTCTGGTTCTATTATCTTTCAGAGATTTCTTGCAAGCTCTTATCTAGTCAAGTAGCTAATGGGCCGTTCTTAATTTGGTCATCTCATCACTGTAAGCAGGTTGTTTCAGTTGTCCTTGAAAATTATGGATATCCCAATGAGAATGAGGATACACAAGGCTCACAAGATATGTGGGTGAAGGAAGTGGCCAATAATGAGGTTAACAACCCTTCAACAGATGTGGTTAGGCTTCCGTCTTGGAGAGTTATTGTAAATAGCAAGGGAGAGTTAAATGTATCGTTGTTGTCGCAGTAAGTCATTGAAAAGTCAAAACTTTGAATTAGAGTTAATCTCTTGGTTAATCATGACGTCCCTTGTAAAATGTTCCCTTCTGTGCAGAGAAGATGCCAAAAATCCTGGCTTTTGGTCCAGAATCTGCCTGCACAACATGGCTAAGCTAGGCAAGGAAGCCACAACTACAAGGCGAATTCTGGAATGCTTGTTCTGTTATTTTGATAACGGAAGGTTATGGTCCTTCAAATTTGGCCTTGCATTACCTGTTCTAAAGGACATGCAATCTGTTATGGAAGATTGTGGTAAAATATCTTTTCCATTTAACTAATAATAGGAGTTTGAACCATCAGATATTATGTAAGAAATTGTTCAAGAGTTTGGTTCTCAGTTACATTGAAACAGTCACGTGTTTCATACAATAAAGACAGATGCAAATTCCTTGTCCATGACTCACTTTAAGCGATAAACCTGGTATACTGGGTCGATCCCTCACTCCTTTTTTTTTTGCAGTTTACTTCCTCGGTGCAAAGGTTTTCTCTTTAAAGAGAGATATGAGAGGAAATAAATCATAGATAGTATCTTACCTTACATTCCGATAACACTGTTTTCCCCTTTTGGTTCAACTTTCTGTGTTAATTTGGTTAAATATGTTGCCTTACCACAGGGGACAATACACACTTTTTGCTGTCCGTACTTATAAAGCATCTTGATCATAAGAATGTTCTCAAGCAACCTGACATGCAACTGGACATCATTGAGGTCACGACCTCTCTTGCTAGGCATGCAAAAGTTGAGCCATCCGTCGCACTACTCGGTGCCGTCACTGACATTATGAGGCATTTTCGTAAAAGTGTACACCTGGCTCTGGATGATGCAGACCTTGGTGCTGATACAATCAACTGGAATAGGAGATTTCAAGAAGTAGTAGATGAGTGTCTTGTCGAGTTAGCTAAGAAGGTATATTCAGTTTAGCATCTCTCTCACATACACGTATTTTGTGCATTTGTATGAATTACTGATGATTTTAGCAGCGCTTGATGACTACCATCTCTCTCTCTCGCTCTCTCTCTCTCTCTCTCTCTCTCTCTATTTCAAATTACCTAATGGTGGAATGCCTCTACAGTTTCGAACTAACTGCTTCCTAAGCAGCTACAGACTTTGTACAAACTTGAAATTGCTTTAATCGAGCTGCTACAAGTGGAACAGGTTGGGGATGCAGGCCCTATTCTTGATGTCATGGCCGTTACAATGGAAAACATTTCAAACATCAGTGTCATTGCGAGAACAAGAATTACCGCTGTCTATCGTACTGCTCAAATTGTGGCTTCATTGCCCAACCTTTCGTATCAGAACAAGGCACTAACCTCTTTCTTTGAGTATTGAAATCATTTCTCGTTCCTTGTTTGCTCATGTGGTGATTGGTTATATTGCTTCTAATATTATGCCATTGTGTTTCATAGGCATTTCCTGAGGCTTTGTTTCACCAATTACTCCCAGCAATGGTCCATCCAGATCATGAAACACGGATTGGAGCACACCGTGTCTTTTCCGTAGTTCTTGTTCCATCTTCTGTTGCTCCTCGACAGAATCCAGTGTCTTCCGGTATCAAGAAGGCCGATCTTCCAAGGTCGCTCTCAAGGACCGTCTCTGTGTTCTCTTCCTCTGCTGCCCTTTTTGAGAAGTTGAAGAAGGAAAGGTCAACAAATAGAGATGGCCTTGCAACTGAAAGCAAAAACGGCATCTATCCCGAGATGGCAGCTAAACCTGATAATGTTGGGGTTTTAAGTAGAATAAGATCATCTTACAGTCGGGTATATAGTACACGGAATTCGGCATCTTTACCAAGAGAGGAAGCTTCTCAAAGCAACTTCAACAAGGAAGCGGTACAGTCTCGCCTTTCACTATTGAGTGCAAATGAGTTTCCGGATTAACCATGAGGCTTTTCTGCATTCTTAGTTAGCCATGTGATTGGTCAAGAAAATACTTTTGACATCCTAATAATTATTTTTCTCCACTTTTTATGTGATGAAAAACAGGAGGTAGTTACTCTACGGTTGAGTAGTAGGCAGATCATTCTTCTTCTTTCATCAATTTGGGCACAGTCCATTTCCTGTGAGAATAAGCCTGATAACTATGAAGCTATAGCTCATACATACAGTCTTGTGCTGTTGTTCGCTAGAGCCAAGGTAATATCTCTATGCATGTTTTTGATATTGCGCTTGTTGCTTTCTTTCTGTTAGTGAACTTTCTCATTTAATTAATATGCTAGATCCTTGAGAAATGAGGTAATGAAGTTCAGTGGTCAATCCTTTTATCGTTAGGAAGTATTTTGCAGAACAACTATGGCTGTGTGAGGAACCGCTTTGGTATAGTTTTGATATTTTCTAAACAGAGAGAAACAACCCCATGTCGAAAGTATGACTATTTTGCTTGCTTTTGAATTCTTGACGCTCTCACTCTTGTCTAACTTTGCTGAAATCGTTTTTTCTCCTTGCAGAATTCTAGTACTGAGGCACTAGTTCGTAGTTTTCAGCTGGCGTTTTCTCTGAGAAGTATTTCTCTTGCAGAAGGAGGTATCCATTCACCCCTTTAACTTTCCAGTTTCTTCTTCGTGAATGGTGTTGGGTAAATGTTCTTACTTTTTTACACAAACGATGCTTGCATGAGAATGGAGGATCGATCTGATTTAGTGATTCTCGCCAATGAAATTATTGTACTTATCTTATTTTTAGAAACCCTATCTGGTGCACCTAGCTGTAACCAAATTTCAAGGATTCGTCACTGATGAGACTCACTAATCTTCTAAATGAAATAACCCTTTTCAATGAAGGAGAAGCTTTGTTACCGAGATCTCAAAGTCCCTCATTGATGTCTACAAGACTCTACATATCTAGTCTATGATACCACTGGAGTATAATTGGTAGGAAGTGTTCATGTAAGTTAAGCCACAAAGAAATTTAGGGGTAACTTGGCCTAGCATACTACGTAGTGTTTTCAGTCACCATCTCACTTGATTAAACATGTATATCGCCCAGCTGATTTTACTTTTTACTTTTTTCCCTATTTCTTACTCTCTTCGTCCCATAATTTTTGCAACGGCATGCACTTCGAGATGTTTCGTTCTAGTTTTGAACGATGTCAGAAAATTATTTTTTTGACCAATTCATAATTTAATCTATCATTAGTGTTTCACATCAATTTTGAAAAAAAATAATGTTTGATCGTCACAAACTAAACTACGAGGTGCATTTCGTTGCAAATATTTGTGGACGGAGGGAGTATAATATAATCTAGTTGATCTTTGTAGAAAGCGTGTCACTAGGACGTGCATATTGCTTGTGGCCTGCTACAACTTAGAGTAACTGGTGGTACACAAATGGTTACTTATTCATGTATATCCAATTTGTTTCAACTGATGCTTCTAATAATTCCATGGACTGATCAAGTTGTTCATACCATGGATCAGTTTTAATTTTTAAAGAATGCAGCTCAAGTAGATGACTGGATTTTTACACGTCTTATACCTAGTAATTTGCTTGAGGAATGAGGTTATGGGAATTGGGATAGATTTTGAAGTCTGATTCTATTGTTACCATGCAGGGCCATTACCACCATCTCGTCGACGGTCTCTCTTCACATTGTCTACTTCGATGATTATATTTTCGTCTAAGGCATACAACATTCTTCCTCTTGTTTCCTATGCTAAGGCAATGCTCAACAACAAGATGGTATGCCTCCTTTAAGAAAAAGTAGTATTTCCCTGCTAAAGACATGCAATTGTTATTTCCTTCTTCAACTTTGCAATTTGCTGTTCGTATCATTTCCCTTACTTGCATAACTTTCCTTGCAATTCACGATTTAATCTTATGCCAGGTTGATCCTTTCTTGTGTCTGATTGGCGACAGCAAGCTACAGGCTACTAGCAAAAAGTCTGATTCCTCTATTGCCTTCGGATCCAAGGAGGATGATAGTTTTGCTTCAAAGTTTTTGTCAGGAATAGAAATCACTGGGGACCAGACGAGGGAAGCCTATGTCTCAGCAATCTTAAAGAGTTTGGAGAACTTGTCGGAGGTACGTCCTCTTTGGAGTTTGTTTTTCCCCTTCGCTCTCTTTTTTTGCTGCATAAACTTTAGTTGTTCAAGTGATGAAATCTGCTTTGTCTCATCTATCTTTGATCTCATCAGAGCCTTGTGAACTTTCTATTTGGTTCTCTGCAGAGCGAACAGAGTACCGTGAAGGACCAGTTGCTTAGTGAATTCTTACCCGACGATGTATGTCCTCTGGGTGCGCATTTATTTGCTGATTCTCTGAGCAAAATATATCAGTTTGATTCGAAAGATAGAGTTCATGATGAGGTGACCACCCTTAGAATCAGCTAAAATTGTATATTACTTGCCGGCCGGAGGCAGAGGACTAACTTCTTTTTTTCGTTTGCATTGCGTCAGCCTGCCTCAATCTTTTCAATAGATGACGATGATTTAGCCGATTCACTCCATAATCAACCCAAGCAGGAGATGCAGTTGATCATGGATACTCCCAGTCTTTTAAGCGTCAACCAACTTCTTGAATCAGTATGTTGATGTTTGGATGCCAATTATTTCTTGCTACTAACTGAACAAAAAGAGAGAGAGAGAGAGCATTCTTGATATATTTATGTCTCTCATTCCTCTGATTTTATCTGATGCAACTGATTTTCAAAATGCAAAAGTGAATCTAGGAAGTTCCTTCTCATATCTTTATGTTTTCTCGGATGAAGGTCTTGGATACTGCACACCAAGTTGGAAGATTTTCCGTCTCAACAGCTCCTGACGTGCCTTATAGAGAAATGGCCAATCACTGTGAGGCACTCTCAATGGGTAAGAAGCAGAAGATGTCGAATTTGGTACTTGCTCAGAGGCAGGACAGCTTGATGAGCTTCCCTCCACTACTTTGCAACGTTGAGTCAAACAAACCTCCTAAAAGCGATGCTGTGGTTGCTCCTCAAAAGGTAAACAAAGGCATATTCTATGATTTCTAGGCGTGAATATGCTGGCTCTATACTTGAACATTTTTTCTCCAGCAAGGTAAACAACGCTTGAGATGAGACCCCCCGACTCCATGTTAAGTAAAGCCCCCAAAACATGAATTGAATGGCAGGAAAATTATATTTATGCATGATTTAACCCTCCTAAAGTATTGAGCCGTGATGGATGACCTTCATCAAGTTTAAAATTAAGCATTTAACCCCTCTATCTTAAAAAAAAATCGCATTTTTTCGACACAAAACTCCGTTAAAAGAAGTTTATAAGGGGGTCATTTGTATATTATCGGTTAATTTTAGAAAATTGTATTATTTTGACATGAAACACCATTTAAAGGAGTTAATAAAGAATCATCTATATATTTAAAAATTCATGGGTATCATCTGTGACAATGTGTGCATGCTGCGTGTAAAAGAGTACAACAGATCACTCAAATATAACACATTGCTGCGTCCAGAAGGACTCGAAACTCAGCTCTAGGAAATGGATTGATGGAGGTTGAAACCTATTGTGCTGGACATTTTTCTTGGTGGGCTTTGTTTGAGGAGTTGGATCCTAAAATGTATCTGAAATGCAGGGAGGGAATCCGTTCGCAGATGAGAACTTCATGCCACACGTCTACAAGCCAGCGGTTACTCCAATGCCAATGCTGTGTGCAGCCGAGTACCAATCTCAGCCTAACTTTTTCAAGCTGCCAGCGGCGAGCCCATATGATAACTTCCTAAAAGCTGCAGGTTGTTAATCCGGCATCTCGAGAAGTATGACACTTTCAAGCTATACAGTATACTCACATACAAAATAGTCACTAGCATGAACCCTCTTTTGGATTGATAGCTCAGGAGTAAGGTTGCTCAAGCCATGAAATCGGAGATTGATTAGTTTATGGTTCTTGTTCGGTTGAGATTGAAGCTGTTGTATACAACATATACACATTTGATTGTTCATTCTTTATCCCTCAAGTTCGTCGAGTTCTGGCAACTACCATGGTTCGTCGGGGTATAGTGTGGATCTGAAACTTACGAGAGCAGCTTCAATGCACGCAAATGCATGGAGCGTGTAAATATACATAGAGAAATGGGACACGTATAAGCATGGAGACTGGAGAGGTTATGCTTCAGTTTATATACACTTTTGTGTTGTATCAAGTTGTACAATAATCTAGGTGAACATTATCTTGTGTAGTAGAATTTTAGCATCTTCTGTTTGCTATGGAACTTTTGAACGACTGGTGCGCTCCATTTTGTGAGGAAGTCTTACAGATCTTTATGTTCTCATTCTTGGTTTATTTATTTCTTTGTTATATCTAACCAATCTTTTTATACATTGACATGATCCTAATATCATAATTTGAAATCCTCCATGATTCTCATTATACATATTAAAATATGAGGTTTTCCTTATATGACACGTTATTTTTAAGGGATTAATGTTAATGTTATAAGCAACATCCAACTAAATGCCAAGAGCATCAAATCCACCATTAATTTTTTTTAAAAAAAGATTTAAAAATCAAAAGGTTTAAATAGTATTTTTGAAAATCAAACGTATGGTTCAAAAATAATGACAATATGTATTTGTATGTTTCATGCAGCACCCTTCATTTTCCGTATTTTTAATCTAAAAAATTCTCTTAGATGATCCAATTAACTAGTTGAGTAACTATTCTTAACATCAATCATTATATTTTAACCATTCTCAACAATAGAATGATGTTGTCAAATAAAATTATTTTATTAATAAATTGTTTTTTTAATTATATGAACTTCGACATATAAAAATAAAATTTCAATACCTAAAAATATAATAAAATAATCTTTTCAAATTATGGATACCTGTATTTTCTTTCCTTTGAATAATGCAGTGATGTTCTGTTAATCAGGACACCATCATGAACTCCGCACATCACACAGTGCGAGTGAACAACTCAAATGGGGTTGAAGAAGAGACCAGCTGTGTGAAGTTTATGAGCCAACAACCAAACCCCACCATTCTCACCTGCCATCACATCTCCATCATCAACACCAACAAAACCCTAATCAAACAACTCGAAAATCCCATTTCTCAAACGCTCAATTCGAATTAATCACATTTAATTCAAGCATCATTATACCAATCTGAATCCAAAAAGCCAAAAACCATTCATTTTTCCATCATCAACTGTTGACGACAATGCACATCTAGCCCCACACACTCAACCAACAAACCCTTCAGCGGCCCCTTTTTGCCTCTAGTAGTTGCTGCTTCGCATTCAAGCAGAATTCCACTTCACGATTCCCCTCTTGGTGTACCCTTTTAATAAAAGTCTTTTTCCATCTTTGCCGAGATTTGATTAGGGTCTTTGAGCTTTCGATGCTTGACATGTGACCTGCTGAGCTGAAGAAAAAACTGGACCTAGAAGGTGAAGGCCAGACTGTGAGGAGGTAAAGGTTTCAGATTTGGGCATTTGGGGATTTAGGGATTTGTTGATTTGGGCATTTGAGGAATTAGGGATTTAGGCATTTGGGCATTTGGTGATTTGGGGATTGGGGCATGTATTTGGGGATTTGGGTTTGATCGAAAATGTTGGTGCAAGAGCAGTCTTTGCCGGAAAAATCTACGAATGGGTCAAAGTCTTCAAACCCTAAGCTGAGAACCCTTGCTCCATTGCACCCGAATCGGTTGAAACCAGCAAAGAATCTTGATTTCTCGACATGGGTATGGGAGAATTGGTACAGGATTGTGGCGATTTTGCTTCTGGTGGTGACGGTAGCTGCCCTTTTCTTCCTTCGCAATGTGGGAGAATCGGCTGCTCTCCTGTGTTTTCAGTCCCGGGCGCAGCAGATAGAGTCGGTTGAGTATCCAAAGATTGATTGGAAATCGATTGAACGCATCAAGGATCAGGTGACGCCGTATGGGGATTTCAGATCAGAGAGGTGGATTATTGTGTCTGTTTCGGATTATCCTAGTGATTCACTTCATGGGATGGTGAAGATCAAGGGATGGCAGGTCCTGGCGATCGGGAATTCGAGGACACCGGCGGATTGGGAGCTCAAGGGTGCGATTTATCTTTCGCTGGAGACGCAAGCAAAGTTGGGTTTTCGGGTGCTGGACTATCTGCCTTACGATTCTTACATTAGGAAGAGTGTTGGGTACTTGTTTGCTATCCAGCATGGTGCAATGAAGATCTTTGATGCTGATGATAGGGGGGACGTAATTGATGGGGATTTGGGGAAGCATTTTGATGTGGAATTGGTAGGAGAGCAGGCTAGGCAGGAGATCTTATTACAATACAGTCATGAAAATGTAAATAGGACCGTTGTTAATCCGTATATACATTTTGGGCAGCGGTCAGTTTGGCCTAGGGGTTTGCCACTGGAGAATGTGGGTGAAGTATCCCATGAGGAGTATTACACTGAGATCTATGGTGGGAAGCAATTCATCCAGCAAGGGATTTCAAACGGTCTTCCTGATGTTGACTCGGTCTTCTATTTCACAAGGAAATCAGAGTTGGAGGCCTTTGATATCAGATTCGACGAGCGTGCCCCTAAAGTTGCATTGCCGCAAGGCGTCATGGTGCCTGTTAATTCATTCAATACGCTTTATCATTCTTCTGCATTTTGGGCATTGATGCTCCCTGTTTCTGTCAGTTCCATGGCCTCTGATGTGCTGAGGGGTTATTGGGGACAGCGGCTTTTGTGGGAAATAGGTGGTCATGTTGTGGTTTATCCTCCAACTGTTTATAGACGTGATAGAATAGAGTCATACCCTTTCTCGGAGGAGAAAGATCTTCATGTCAATGTCGGTAGACTGATCAAGTTCTTGGTGTCGTGGAGATCAACCAAGAATAGATTGTTTGAAAAAATTTTAGAACTTAGCTATGTGATGGCAGAAGAAAGATTTTGGACTGAGAATGATGTAAAGTTCACTTCTGCTTGGCTTCAGGATTTGTTAGCTGTTGGGTACCAACAGCCAAGGTTGATGTCTCTCGAGTTTGATCGCAATCGAGCAGCAATTGGTCACGGGGATAGGAAGCACTTTGTCCCTCAAAAGCTGCCCTCCATGCATCTTGGGGTGGAGGAAACAGGAACAGTGAATTATGAAATTGGGAACCTGATTAGATGGCGAAAGTACTTCGGGAATGTAGTGCTCATTATGTTTTGTAGTGGGCCTGTGGAACGTACTGCTCTGGAATGGCGCTTGCTATATGGGCGGATATTCAAGACCGTCATAATTTTGTCAGAGCAAAAGAACGATGATCTTGCTGTTGATCAGGGCCAGTTGGACTACATATACAAGTGAGTAATGGTCTTGCCTGTTATTTTATTTTGTCCATAAATTCGATTGAACTGCTGCTTGAGCGCTGTTATAATCTAGACCTATGAGTCCAGCTAACCAGACTCGTGGGGTTGGATGTCTCTTTCCTGTTCCATAGCACCATGCGGTTGAAAACCTCTATTCTAGTCAGTTGTAACATGCTCATGCTGCTCCAACACAAGATATGTTCAATCCTAATGGTTCGCACAGGAAGAGTGGAACTGAAACCTTTTTAAATGGCGCCTATGGAGATCTTTACTCGTTTGATACTCTGTGTTGTGTTTCTGTTATCGTCATTCAGTAGTTATGGGTTGATATGCCGGGCCTATTAGTGCTTGTCTGGTGCATAATATGGACTGATCTATTTACTGATGAAAAGCTATAGAACTTTGAGAGCACTGAAAGAAAAATTCCTATGCCAAATTTGGAAGATTTGATCTATTCCAATTTGCCTTGTTGTTCAGAAATTGTCCTGTTGGAATTTATAGCTTTAATAATGTAGTCTTGGTGATTCCCTGACATAGTTCAGTGAATCGGAAAATACACACCGTAGATTTCTTTAGAAGACATTGACAAACGTAACATACCTGAATGCCAAAACCATAGCTCATTGCTCTCAACTTGATTCTCCTTTTCCTTAGGCCTTGTGGATCATTTCTGCATCAGCAACGTATCTTTTTGCCCTCTCTATAAGTAAGTTTCAGTACTCTAAGCCAATAACCTGCTTCACTCATCTGGAGACGAAAGCCGAGAAAGACGGCCCTAAACATAATCTAAATGAAGCACCCGGAAGACGGCCTTTACTCTTGATGAAGATTGGGGGAAGAGATTGATTTATAAAAAGATGAATGGAGAGATGATTTTTCAGTTTCTACTAATTGCTGGGGACCTTGTATTAAAGAGACTTGTTAAGTCTTCAATATCTTTTTCCTTCTTAAATAGGTTTCTTTTCTTCCTAATCATTTCTTTCTCTTTAAAATATCTTTTCCATATTGACCTAAAAAAGAATAATATCTTTTCCATACTTTTGGGTTAGAGATTTAGGTCATGTGTATTTGGTTTAGCAAGGCTTCAGGCAGACTTCAGCTTTCTAGTTACTATACCATTAGGGACAGTATCGTAGATCTTTCTTCAAAATAAATTATTGTGTTGATGAGAAAAATGTAATCTTTGCGACTTCAATATTAATTTCATTTTTTACAAGTAATTTAAGCTTAGGACTATTTTAGATACAACAAAGCCTAAAATTCTCAAACATGTGAATATTCTGGACGGCGCAGGGGGTAGGGGTACTTGTCACCACCTAGGTGATGCATATATGTTGTTTCTTGAAGTTAATTTGTGTATGTGTTGCAAGGCCTAAAATAATGTACAGGATCTCCTGTACTCGTAATATATAGCGGCACCAAAGAAACCATGTCTGGAGCAGTTCGCGTCATGGATACGACACCATTCTTCCCCATCTTGAAATGTGGGTTTTATGTTTCTGATTTTGTCAGGAGAGCTTCTTTCGTGATTTTGAAGAAAAGTTAATACAAGAATTGCTTATTGTTCTCTTTTAATAATTGTGATTGTCTTACATCTCTGTCCTATATCGCCACTCTTGTTTCTTTGCTTATCTCAAATTCTCACATTAAATTATTCATTTACAGGCAAATTCCTAAGATATTCAACAGATATACGAGTGCGGAGGGATTTCTTTTTCTTCAAGACAACACTGTTCTCAATTACTGGAATTTGCTCCAGGCAGACAAAACTAAGCTTTGGATCACTGACAAGGTACACGATTTGTTTAGTTTCTTTTTCCCTTAAATACCTGTTCTATGAATGCCAAATTCATGAAAGGACATGTAGATGAAAGAAAGAGAAGGAAGGGATTTGGACAAGACTTCACATTCATACATATTGAGTGATTTATCCATCGGTCGAATCTATGTCTACAACTCTACGTTACTGAATTAGTGGGAGCAAGACGTCAGTTGAGAATTATTAGGTGCATTGGAGAAGTGACTCAAAAGGACAAATTAGTGTAAATTTTGTTCGGGATGGGAGTTATCTTGACTGAACAGAAGAATGGAGGATGTCATTTGAGTTAGAATTGGTAGGTTCCATATTCGCCATAAAAAAACGATTGTTAGCAGAAGGAATCGAAGAAAACCCGGGTTACGTCAAAAGGCAGGACTATGTTACAACCCACTAGAATGGATGCCTACCTGATACAAGATGAAGAAAGATGATTTGCGTGTCCAATATTATCCAATCGACTCTTAGATCTAGCTTGTGATTATGATGGAGAATTAATATTTAGTGATGATGATAATGTTGAAGAGTATTGGTTCTTGGTTGTGGTGGTGCTGGTGATGACTGCCGAATCAGTGTTCTTACTAACTGTAAGCACTGGGCAGACTCATTTGTTTAGCTTCTGCCAAAGCTCAAGATGTTCAACTTCCCAAAAACAAGTGAACGGCTCAGTCATTTTAAGCTAAGTTTCTTCCATTGGTTGCTTCCTCGTTAGAGTACTTTTAAATCGTGCAGTATTCTGTAGCCATTTGCCGTTGGGATGCCCATTTTTGCTTGTATTCTAACTCTATACCCCCTCTTGTGCTAACATCAGGTTCCGAAGTCCTGGACCACCGTTTCAGTCAAAAGCAGCAGAGACTGGTATGGAAAACAAGCCGGCATGGTGACCAAAGTTGTTGGCACGATGCCGGTCCATTTCCAAGTCAGCTTCAAGGAAACATCAAAGAACAAACTGGACCTAGTTATCTGCAGTTCTGAGGTCTTTTATGTGCCCAGGAGATTTATTGATGACTTCGCTGAAGTGGTTGCTTTGATTGGTGACATAGAGATGCATTACAAGGTCGCTATACCAATGAGCTTTCTAGCCTTGGATTCACCCAATAACTTTGACCCAGTTCTAAGCACAATGGTGTACGAGGAAACATCGGCTCCGAACTCTTCGACACTGTATTCTGCGCAAGTTCCTGCAGTACATCCATGGAGTGTGTTGAGCGAGCAGGAGTTCATAAAACTTGTTCGGGTAATGGCAGCTGGGGATCCTCTGCTCATGGAACTGGTTTAATGTAAAAGCAATAGAAATCAATTGTAATTGTTTGCTGTTAATTGTTACACCATATCTTCGTTCTTCCTGTAGAGGAGCTTGTTTTGTAGATTTGTTGTATGGTGCACATCACAAAGTTCATACTTTGAATGATAAAAAGGGAAATGATTGAGTTCATTCTTTGAAATCAGCCTCTTCACTGATGTTTGAGGCAAGAAAAGCACGAGCGAGATCACAAGCATCATGACCAGCGACCTTTGCAATAGTTCAAGGTACCAAGGTTTCACCCCGTGCATATCAGAGCACGTCAACTAGGACACTTTTATCTCGACGTAGGAACAATGCTGGCCTTGCACGTGAGAATAATCGACCAAAATTTCCATTATCATGGTGTATTTACCATTTCTGAAACAAAATGAACTGCAAACTTCGATACAAATTTTATCCACAAGCAAGCTCGACAAAGCTAAGCTAAGGTTAAGCAGCATGCTGCAACCAAACATCATCTATGCGCCATTCATCAACACTCCATCTGCATGGCCATCCTCCATAACTTTACCATTGATCTGCGTCCTTTGCCTCTGAAGAGTAGAAGAAAGAAACAAGTTTGTTGTTCACATCCAAATACATAACCTATTTTCTGAACACAAATAATAGAGCAAACACTCGTATCTTTCTTTTTCAGAGTAATTATGTCTTATATCAATGGATGCAATGCTAAGCTTCTGAGAAGAGTCTAATTACAAAATTTAATTTGTAGTAATGCCAATCATGGCACTTCGACCATTTAATAACACATTTCAACATTCGCCCAATAACCAGTCCGTCATCTTAATTCTCAACAGGTCCAGAGCCAAGAGGATGAAGCATGAAGGAAGCATATAATTAGCCTGTTTGTATTATACAGTAGTTAAAGAGACTAGTGATGGTACTGTTCTATAGAGGACGACTCTGGAAGTTCACATTTACATATATAGAAACACAAAGGTTGGCAGAGTGCAGTACCCGATCGGGAGCTTCCCCAGTGGTTCCATTCAGGAGTTTGTGGTTTTCTTCCTTCATCTTCCCATCTTTATCTTTCATACTCAATGGTAACAAAGATAGCATTCCAGTAGTTCGGTCCGGCATTTCTGCAGCAACAAAAATATATCAGATCATTAGCCATAATAAATTCTGACAACATGAATGGCTACATCATTTCGAAAAATGGTGGGGTTGATTGTCACATCAGCCATTGTTCAGGCGGCAATGGATGCAACAATGTCTGAAAGCATGTCAGTGTTCAACCGAGTACTTAGAAGTTAGACTTGATAAGTTGCTCGTGGTACATACAATTCCAAAGTTGCTAAAAGGGTATCATCTCCCAATCATCTCAGTCAAACAGACTCGGTCTAGTGGACAAGTGAAATATTTAGAATTTGGCATGCGGAAAAAATCGATGAAATGCTAACCTGGAAGACTTTTCTCTACGAAGAACACCACCAGGTTCACAGTATACCTGCAGGAAAAAATTAGATGTCATCACACAAGAAGTTTACAAGATGCAAATAAGATACAAGCAAAAAGATAGTGGCCATGGACTTTACCAAGCAACAACAATGTCTACTGTGTAATGCTTGCGCGATGCTATTATCAAGCAGCTCTGCATCACGGCTACCAGCCACCCTAGCTGTTTAATCAATCTAAGGAGGACACAACCAGTGACTAGACTATAAAAAAGAAACGAAGAAAGAAAAATTCAACAAACCACTTCAACAAAACACCATATGCAAAGTCACCACGATAACTCCAGCAGTAAAGCTGCTACGATCATTTCTGGTTCTTTTGTTTTTTTCCTTGCATACAATTTTTCAAACGGTCCTCTTTTTACATGATAAGGGTTCACATCAAGGAATCCTGAATGCATGAGGCATCTCAGCAATATTGGTTGAGACAGTTGAAGCTCTCAAACAAGGTATTATTTACAGGGAGAACCGTTCCAAAACATGATCCAGGGGAAAAAAAGAGCCATGTGTCGTAGCTAGAATTATGCATACCATAAAGCTTTTCACGTGACTAATCGGCAATCTAGATAGCTAACTTACAATTTAAAGGGACAAAACATGTTTAGATTACCTATTAGATCCATATTTCTGATAGGTCCTCACAAATACCAGTGAGAAGATCATGTGAGAAGAAAATATAAGATCACCACATCCGTAAAGCACTCCACGAGGAACTGCAGATAGAAGATTCCGAGTGACGCCAGATAATCATAGACAATAATTACAATGCTTCTACAAGATGGGAACTCACAGTTAATTAGAAGGACCTCGAGCATATTGTCTGGACGAGGAAGCCTGGCAAGTTTGGATCCCTGCATATACACCATGACATCAGAGAAATTTTGCAAAGCAGTCCAGAGTTAAGCATAATGATAACAGAGTCTTCACCAAATAAGTTCTCACAAACACCAGAGGAAACATCAGACAATAACTCACCTCGCGGCAATGATAATTAGGACCAGGAAGCTGAGTTGAATAGAATGTTATGATACGCAAAACCTGAGATGCCTGTGAGATGACACACAGAGTAATAATTCAGGAAGAAACATAGAATAAAGCATTAACAAAGGATAGTTGCTAAAGAATGGAAAAACTAACTTCGGCATTATAACTAGAGAGGAAAACATAGTTGCATAGCACTTACGACTAAGAAAGCAAGAACCCTGCACCAAACCAACACTGTGTAGATTCTTTTGTTTTTGAAAATGAAAGGATGGAAAGTCCACTGCAAAAGAAAACCACTATGTGTAAGTGACAAATTTCAGTCCATTCAACTTCACAAAACATGATAGGAGGCTTTACTATTTGATTAGGAAGGCACACAATGCAAATAAATGTCACTTTGATGTAACAAGAATATGAGATAAATTGATGTCTTTACAATCTCTCAGCCTGGGACATACTCCAATATGATACACATCAAGCACCATAACTGGAGTAGTATTATGAAGCATCAAAGAAAATACTAATAGACTGCAATGTAGAATTAGCTACTACAGTATGACATAATAATTTATGCTCAAGACGAAGCTCTTGTAAGATGAGGAACTGAGGAAGGGGGCTTGGAAGGATAAGCGCAGTCAAATACTATGACAGTATGACATAAGAATACATCACTACATATTAGTTATCGCAAAAAGGTAAGAAATAGTAAAAGCATCGATAAACTAGAGTTGAAGAGGAGCCTAACCAAAACAAAGGAAATGAAAATGAAGGTGAATACAGTCTCACTGATGTAAGCTTTACCGGGTCCAAGTTCCTAAAGGTCAAAGGATAAATTTTAGTTGTCTGCAGATACAAGAAAGCAATGGGGGGAGATGTAGAAAAGTAGAAAACACTTAAACATACCGGAAGTAAGAAGAAACCAACGTCCTGAAGTAGTGGTCCTGGCCGGTGTAAATAATGAACTCCTCGAGCAGCCAATCCATGAATATACTGTTGCAGGAGAACATATACTAAATTTCAGATATGGAGCAACTACAAGAGACGAGGAAATATAGGACCCAAAAGCCATCTTAATGAACAAATGTTTTATTGCAACACTTAAAAAGAAAGTATAGTGGAACGTTCATGTAGAAATTTAAGATTTAATGCCATAAATGAAAGATAATGTAAGTCACCAAGGATAATCAAAGATCTGGAAATGACTTAACAAGCACTATTCGTCACTAGCACAAAAACATTACTAGCATTCACAGACAGGAGACAATTTTAGTCCTTCAAATTAAAATTTTGAAGGGTACAAATTCGCTTAAGTCGCCATCAATGCCCAATGTGTTTTTCTCCAGACTCTGTTCTCTATTCTTCAGACAAATGCCTTGCCAATGTACTTGGGGCACTTTTGAGATATTTATAAATCAAGAACTTCTTCCAGAACTGGTATCATCATTTAGCTACAGCTTTTGATCTAATTGATAAGCACCTCCGTAGAATTCACCCTACGTAACACTCAAAAAGTAACAGAAATATCATCTTTTCTTCTGCGATGGCTTTACCAGAGCATACAGTATCGGTGTTAAGCACCTCCGCACATCAATATAGGACAACAAGAATTGAGGATGCTGGACCCATGTTAGGGTAAATTAGCAGCACCAATTGATAAATGTGATTGCCAGAGGGCAAACAACAGCTTTTAGTCTGCCGTTACTCAGTCATGAAAAGCTTAGTCATGACACAGCACTAGACACTCATAAATATCAACCACATTCACCCACATAAATGTTGATACAGAAACCATAGTAACCAAGGCCGTGCTTCATTATGTAAGCTCAGGTAAACACGACCCTAACCGTCTCATGAAGCAAAAATAACAATAGGATACGTCATTCCCGATACATAACATCATCCACATGCATAACATAGTATTTATCAGGAAAACTTATCCCTAAATCCATTTCAAGCAATAACATGATACCCAAAAAAATTATAATTCTGCACGCAAAAATCCAGAAGAAACAGAAACTACAACGATGCCAGAACACCTTTCAATGTCATACCTGAAAAATGAGTCCTCCCAGAATATATTTCCAATTTTCAGCAAGCAGCTGAATCTCCGCCGACGTCTCCGCACAAACTCTCTTCCACAACTATCACACCAAAAACCTGACATCAGCAAACCCACAACAATAATACAGATCTACGTGCTTCCATCATGGACAGGGTTTAGAACAGACAAGATGTATGCAATGTTACATCTGTTGTATAAACAAAGGCTATTTCCTATGCCCAAACATCAAATCCCAAATACACAAAATCACAAACACACCAAATCAAACCCAAAATCACCAACCTTCGAAGCCTCGCGACCAATGTAGAGCGACATCTTGTCCACAACAATCATCCAATGCCATATCCCTTCACAAACACGCGGCCACCATCATATCACCCTCCTCTCCTTCCCCAAATCAAAACCACAGTATTCACCCAACTCCAACCCTTTAATCAAACGATCAAGACACAAAATTGACAAATACCCACTAACCCTAACCGCTGAAATCAAATAACCCAGCTCCCAAAATCGCACAAAAAACCAAAAGGGTCCCCAAATTCGAGCACAGAATCCCGAAGGGTGCTGTAATCCAATCTGCTTCGTTGTTGCTCGCTAAAAAGGGAAATTAAAAGGGTATGGAGAAAAAGGGTCAACAATGGCGATGCGAATACGATGTTGAGAGAGAGAAATGAGAAAGGCAAATTTGGTGTTCGATGGGAAAGGAAGAAAACGCGGCTGATAGGAATCTTGCGGTTTTGGCGAGGTCTCGGCAATGGCTGGCGGCTCCACAAAAACACGAGTTGAATACGGCGAAGACAGTTCAATGAGAGAGACTGCATACGATTCTTAGATTTGATTTTATTATGAAGATTAAATTAAATAAAATATAATTAGAGAAGAGAAGAACTACTAGAAGAAGAACATATTCGTAGGTCGACCAGTGGATAGATCTCATGACATTAGATAAGATTTGCTTTCCTAAACTTTGCGTTAGGTCAACCGAACAGATATATGTCATACTCAAGACCTAATGAGTAACATAGAAAAATAAAAGGGTTGTTTTAATGTAACGGTAGGATAACGAAGGACATTGAATCGATAAAAGAACATAAATATAAGGATATATTTCTATTGAAATTGTTTATATTCCTTAGATGTCCTGTTGTCTCGTTGTTACAGCGCGAGATCCATGCCATTTTTGTGACATTTTGTAGCTTCATGTGTGTAAGACAATAAAGTATTATAAAAAGGATTTGGTGAATTTGTGACTAATCACAAATAAGTTTACTCATGATTTGATTATTATATTTGAAAATTAATAGTTCATATTAAAAATTCATTTTTTATATTAATTAAAGAGAAAAAATCAACTTTCAATCTTAAACCGTGATCTCCACATCCAAGAACCTAATCACAAATCTGTTTTTTCCTTAATAAAATATAGTCATACTACCTCCACTCTATAAACAATGCAGCCCTATAAAAAAAAAAAAAAAAAACACTACTCAATACGTACTTTAATAAATATCGTTTTTATTTCATAAAAAATCTCATAATTATGTTACATCCTTATGAATTATACATAACTTATGCTAAGACCAACATTTTATAATAAATTTAAGTAAAACAATGCTTGAATTTTGTTGGTCAAAGGTCGTCACGCACAACCCCTTGCATTCATTGTTGGAGGGAGCATTAATATTCAAGCTTGAATGTCTTAAATCCAAATTGACGAACTATCAAGATACTTCTTTTTATCTCGCATATTATCTTTTTATCTAGTGAAGAATAAATGGTTTAGATTAAACGGTGAAAAATGAATGATTAAGATTAAAAGATAACATTCTAATCTCAACCCTTGATTTATATTATTTTAATCTCAACCGTTCATTTGTTATTAGACCCACCTATATCATGACACACACTTTCTAAATTCTATCTTAACACTCGTAATCCGAACAAACCGTGTGAGATCGTATTGAACAAATGAATGAATATGCCAATCATGAATTCTCCTCGCAACCTCATAGGAGTGCAACGAGTGGAGCAACTCGTGCAGAGCGTGCAAGAGAAGATCCGCAAGCGAGGGAGAGGGAGCGTATTGGATGTCTCGTTGAAGCAAGAAGCGAGTTTACCTGCTCTTTTTTTATTTTTCTCCTACCTTCATTTCACTCGCAGGTAGCTCGGGAGTGAAAAAACTTGTCTTCAAAGCAAGAAAAGAAGACACATTGCTACCAACCTTCCATGAGAAGAGACGTCCAGTAGATCCAATCAGAAAGAGAACGCCTCTAGAAGAACGGTGCAATATGAGTCCTAAAAAAATGACTGAGACATAGATGTTTTATGGTAAATCAACATATATGTTTTAAGATAAATCAACATAGATGTTTTACAAATCAACAAGACAATAAGAACCGAAAAGGTACCGAGTGAGAGCAACAAAGGAAAGTAGCAAAGGTTTGGCATCCAATACATGAATGAAAAATGTATTCTATGCTCAACTAAACAATTGAGTAACACAGAGACTCGAATAACCGTAGTGACACTTACAAAACTGATGTAGTCGATCTCCATTGCAGGAATAACTAAGAATAGCCTCATACAAGAAAGAGCTGAGTATGCAACACTGAACAGGTCAAAATTTTTCTACTAACTCATAAAAAACCGTTTCCGAGTAGAAGTTTTTCATCATACACAACAGAGGTAGGATACCTCCTGACCTCACCCTGACAATGCTACGGTCTATTAGTTGGCAAAAAATTACAGTAGCTACTCACGTAACCTTAATGAGACTACAAAGAATAATTTAGTCGATCTCCATTGCAGAAATCGCCTCATTTAAGGTTCCTTGAAGCTCCTCCACTCTTTGCCTCGTCAGAGCAATGCAATTCTGTGGTCATAACATAAAATTTCCATCAGTGACCTAAAGGAACTTCCAAACAACAAATCCCGACTGGCCATCAATTTATCCAAGAATGTAACACGTTGTTCTCTAAAGTATAGAGTCCTGAAAATGTTGTTGTTTGCTGCTCAGTGCTCACTTAGATTAGGCTTCCTCAGGCCTTATGCTCTGTGTCTGGGTGAACCTTGCACCTTTTAGAACATTGAGCACACGTTCCTCATAATAGAAAGGAGAACCCTTATGCTTTTGGAGTCTCAATGAATGAAAATATGTCTGATGTAAATGCATGGCAGAAGAATGAAAGTAGAAGAAGCAAGGAGAGAAAGCTGACCCGAGCAGCCGATTCATATGCCAGGACTGGTCCACCGGGCTTGTAAAATGAGACAAGCTGGCCACCAGAATTCAAAACCACAGTTAGAGAAGTTTCTATCAGCGACTCCTCATCAGCCGTTGGGTCAGGCAAGACAAAGTTCTTGTGAAGTATACAGGTAAGTGAAAATGGGATGTTGGTTAAGTTGAGCTTCCCCTTCCCTTTGTTAATTGGTTCTGTCTCCAGCTTCCCTTCTTTTTCGTCCTCCGATACAATCACTACTCTTCCCTCATCATTCAAGGAAACCACTGGGATTTGCACTGCAGGTCGATGAAAATCTGTATTTTAGCTGTGTCTCACATGGTAATATGCCTCCGAAAGTTAAAATTGAAGTTCTCATTGTAGAAGAACTCGGTAATTTGAACTTCAAGGAGTCTCATAGTGAGTTCTGAGTTTGTTTCTCGCAAGCATATCCCCTAGATTATGTATTCCATCGTACGATGTATTGTTCTCAAATCTCAAAAACCAAACATCTAGGCGTCAATTGTTTTTCACTTATTGATTATAGTCCTGTAAAAGCGGAAACCTGAACGGCGATAGATTTCTGGCCTTCTGGGTAATGGCATATCCTCCAAGAAGCAAATGTGATATTCAGCTATAAAGCAACTACCAAGTGTCAAGCCATCAGATCCACAGATGTTCGAAACTCAG
>JAOVYX010017582.1:0-21934 GCA_035668315.1 Drosera spatulata | reverse complement strand
AATTAGCTTAAACTAATCATGTCACATGCACATAAAACCATTGATTATATATGACAATTAGCTTAAATCATATTGTAACAATTCGCTACAGAATAAATCACGTAGTGCGATTTATAACTCTAACCTATGTATATTAGGTGATCATTCTAATAAACATATGTTATGCAATAATTCTAGCAGGTTTCATGCAACATATTCATGATTAACATCTCTGGTTCTAATCAAATAAGCTTCATCTCATGATCTAAGGTCATCAAAGTTCATCAATACATCCTTACTAATGATCTATTCACGCATATCAATCAAACTAAGAATAGGATGAGTCATAGCATAAAAAACAAACATTCTGCGGAAGAGAATTAACTGAGAATGAAGGTTTTACTGCACACGATGTGTTCCAAATAGTTGTTCTATGCTATACAACGAATATCGGATCTATTCTCCTCAAAAGGTTGAAAAAAAACCCTTGAAAGCCTCTCCTCTTCGCATCTCCACCTCCTCTGATCGCCCCTACCGTCTCTGTGCTCAATCATCATTAGAAGAACCCTAACAACGTGTATTTATAGGCATAGGTCAAAACTAGATTGATCCAACGGCTCAAAATTGATGTTCTGCATCTGGAAGACAGTCGGGGCCGCGACCCAGCAAGTATCACGCCCGCGTCACATTAAAAACCCGGAATTCTACTAAAATGAGCTGTCGCGCCTGTGACCTGGAGACATGTGCCCGCGACCATGTGCCCTGCCCGCGACACTGCCTGTAGTGGCCGCGACAGGTTTGCCAATCACCTAAAACTATTACAAAAAATACTAAACAACGTCCAAAAAATCTAAAAACTTGTACTACACACCAAAACTCGCTAATCTAGCATGTCGACGTGAAACTTTGCCGTATTAGCTCTAGAAGCACATGAAACGACGATAAACTTGTGAATTTCAGCCTTGGAGCTCATGACTTAATATTCTTCTTCATTTCTTTCCAAATTTCACGCCCATTTGTCAAATACATAAAAACATAGCAGTACCAGCATTCCAAGAGAACAAGACACTAAAAACATAAAATAGACGATACATGAGGCATAAAACAAACATTTAAAGTAAAGAAATGATGTGTGTTTTCATACACATCATCACTATACACACACAATTCTCCTACAACGGTGAGAACCTGCTCACTTAGCACTTTTTTTTTTTTTTTTAAAGACCACTTAGCACTTTTATTGGCCGTGTGCATATCCCGGATTCATGGGTATCTAGGGTGCGAACCAAAATATCCCAAAAGAAGCGGCTCCTCTTCTAACCCATATAGGTGAAAGCTTGCATCTCCGTTACTCAAATGCGTTTAGCCTTCATTAAGAGTTTAAGACTCATCGTAAAGGACGCAACGGATTCGTGTTGTCATTTCTCCCTTGGGGCAAGGCTTGCGACTACACAACTATCAATCATAACAACTTTTTTTTTTTTTTTTGTTAAAGAAATCTGGAAGGATTTTCTTTTGGTCAACCGAATAGCCCGCGAAACCCAGAAGACCTTTTAAACCAGCTTTCGCTGACGTGCTGATCACCACAAAGTAGCTCGGCACTCGGCGGGTTTCGGTCACCTTACCTCTCTCCTTATTGGAGGAGTTGGCTGAGCCGCTTATCATGTAGGGTGGGGGTGACCCCCAATCATAACGACTTGTTATTACCCATTAAACTCACTTATGGGGGTTTTCCTAATCATGAGTTGGGTTATCATCGTTACTGAATTAGAAATGACGCTTCAAATCTTTTCTTGTCCAACAACTCAACAGAAGTGAGATTCTTACGAATGTCAGGTACATATAATACATTAACAAGAAGAAGACGCTTTCCGGAAGTAAAGTTGATCTTCACACTTCCTTTGCCTTGAATCTGGGCACGGGTTTCATTTCCCATAAGCACTTCACCGTCCTTCATCTCTTCATAGGTTTTGAACATGTTACAGTCTTTGCAAACATGGACAGTGGCGTCGGAATCAAGCCACCAGCCGGCAACTTCGCTTGTCATGTTGGTCACGGAGATCATTGAAAGGCTCAAGTCAGTGATCATTGCTAAAAGATTTTCTTCCTCAATAACATTAGCATTGTTATTGTCAATGCTTTTGCGGAATCGGCATTCCCTTGCATAATGACCCCGTTTGCTACACACATGACAAATATCGTTCTTCTTCTTCTCACCACCACCCTTCTTGGTGGTGTTGTAATGTTTCTTCTAGAATCCACCACCATTTTTCTTCTTGATGCACAGGGATAGATTCTTAGAAGTACTTGCCTCCGAGTGATACACATTTGTAGTACTCGGTTTGCCTTCATGCAAACGAGCCTCTTCTTCAATCCGAAGATGCTTAGATATCTGCTATAGGGAGATGTCCTCCGTCTTATGCATCAACTTTTTGGCATAACTTGTCAATGGGGGGGGGGGGGGTATTTGGCTATAATCGCCCCCACTTGGAAAGCATCAGGTAAAGAAATCTTCAAGGATTTCAACTTATTTACAATGACATATAAGGCATGCACTTGTTCAAGCAATGGTTTATTATCAACCATCTTGAAATCTAAGTATTTGGCTATTAAATACTTGTTAGTACCTTTTGTTAGGAATGTGCAATCCCTCCACATGTATAGAAATTGATGAACAAAACTTATGAAGAAATCATGTATGTATTAAATGCTTAGGATGTAAATAGTTAGGCAGTTGCAGACTAGGGCCGCAGATGCAATAGAGTGCAGCTGGGTGCAACAAGGCACAAAGTGCAGCAAACTACCACAGAAGTACAGTAGAGTGCAGACAACCTGAGTGATGCAGACTACAAGAGGGACTAAATTTTCATGCCAAAGATCAATCACATACAAGAGCAAAAGTGTCCCAGGGTTCTCATTATCTTGGACCATTTCGTTGTTCAAGGCCAGTTCCAGTAGCAGAGTGAAGTGAGCCATATCGCAGTGCAAGTATGCAAGTTGAATTGCAGAAGACTTAGTGCAGTGCTGAGTGCAGACGTGGCTACTCTAGCAGACTGAGTAGATGAGGGCTAGAAGTTGTTGAGTGGGAGCTAAGCTGCAGCAGACTGGCTGCAGTACTTGGTGCAAGTGAAGGTGTAGAATGGCTAGATTTGAAGACTGTGCAGCAGAGCTCATGCTGACGAGGGTGCAGCAGAGGCGTGCAGTAGACCTGGTGTATGAGTTTGGGTGCGGTATAAGTTGTGTTAGGATGGAAAGGAACAAGGAAGGTGTCGAAAACGTGAAGCTAAGGCAAAGGTGATGTGTACTGGATCAGAAAAGGTGAAGCCAGGTTAGTCTATTATAGTAGAGGACAGAACTGTCACTATCAAATAGTACAGTCACGGGTTCTGGTTCCCTTAGCCTATAAAAGGGGACTCACAACGTACAGAACAAGGTCAACGAGTCTGAGAAAACTTGAATATCATTTTAAAGCTTTCAAACAAAGAAAAAGCCTTGGAGACTCGCTGTGGGTGAGGTGAATTGAAGATTCAAGATTTGTGAAGGAGGTTCACTAGTCTGCAAGTGAAGAACAACAATTGCAGCAGAGCACTGCAAAATCTAGGTTCTTCATCCTTTAGCAAGTAGGATCTTGTTAGCCTAAGAAAAGAACTAGGGAACCTCCTCTTGGATTGACTACACTGGTCACCAAGGAAAGACTGGACTAAGCTTATGTTACTTGTTGGTAACAGATGTCTGAACTAGTATAAAAATTCTGTGTCATTTATTTTTCCACACTATTATAACTGTTAGAAAAGAACTTAAAAGTTCAAAGAGACAGACCTTTTAAGTTTAAGTCTCAATTGCAGAATTTTCGCAAGCTACAGCAGACTCAGATGGTGGAGACTAGCCTGTAGCTTTACTGCACCACCTGGAAATTCTTGAGATAACCTATTCACCCCCTCCCTCTAGGTTATTTCTGGGACTTTTAATTGGAATCAAAGCCTATCTTTTGAGACTCAACCGTTATTGGAAAGAAAAGGTCGTATTTTTGTATTAGTCTGCAAAGAAGTTACTAACATTTTATTTTTGTGAAGATTCAATTATGATTCCTCCAAAACTGGCAAAGTGTCCAAATAGTGGAGAGAAACCTTCCTGCTCCTTCGACAACTTCAACCATTGGAAGCTTAGAATGGTAGCTCATCTGGATTCCATTAACGAAAGAATGTATGGCATTATCACAGATGGGACTCATGTTCCAAAAATGCCAGATCCAATGGATGGCACCAGAGAAGTTGACAAGCCTAAGTCTCTGTGGACAAGAGACGACTGGGATTTGGTGTTGGTGGACAGAAGAGGCAAGAACCAGATATATAAGACTCTGGACGACGATATGTTCGAGATCGTGGTCCATACCACCACAGCGAAGGAAGCATGGGAAGCACTACTGCTGAGAAATGAGGGCACAAATGAAATCCACGAAAAATAAGAAGGATGTCCTCATGCAGCAGTACGACTGGGTCTCGATGAGAGCAGATAAAAACCTTACAAGCTTTTATGAAAGGTTTAATGTTCTCATCAATAATCTCAAAACTTTAGGGAAAACCTTCGATAATAAGGAGGTGAACCTTAAGTTCATGAGATCTCTCGGTGAGGCCTGGGGGACGAAGACAACCGCCATTAGGGAGTCGAGAGACCTTGCCAAAATGTCATTGGCACAACTCTATGGTGTTCTGCACACCTACAATCTGGAGGTGGAGTAGAAGAGGTAGATAGATGAAGCCAGGAAAAAGACACTGGCCTTCAAAGCTCAGGAGAGAATCCTGAAGACTATGGCAGACGAGGAGAGCTACAGCACCTCGTCTGAAAGCGACAAAAGCATAACTGAAGAGCTTGTAGTTATGGGAAGGAAATTCAGAAAGCTCTTCAAGAAGAAGAACATGAAGAAATTATGTGCCAGCAAAACTAAAGAAGCAGACAGAGATGTCTACTACAACTGTGGCAAGCTAGGGCACTTTGCTGCACAGTGCAGACGACCGCCACAAGAGTCGTCTGCACACAAAAAGAAGAAGGACCCAAAAGGAGCCTTCAATAAGAAGGAGAAGGCAAGAGCCTATGCTGCAAAGACTTGGAGTGACACATATTCAGATTAAGAAGAAATGATCTCAAATGTTCAGGTGTGTCTCATGGCCAGGTCTGACGACGGCAAGAAGGTATTTGACTTCTCCAACTCTGATGCCTCACCTGAGGAACTAAAAGAGGCTCTTCAAGAGACCTCAGAAAGCTTTATTGCTCTCTTAAGAGAGAATAAAGAAAACATTGAGTTGATTGTAAATCTCAGAGAGAATTACAATCTTGCCTATCAAGAAATTAATGACCTGGAAAGTGAATTAATTATGGTAGACAACAAACTCAATGAATTAGAGGAGAAGGTTAAACTTCTCACTGAGATGATGGACTCACTCACCAAGAAAAATGCTGAGCTCCAAGCCCAAGTGGATGCATGGAATGATAAGTCTCTGGATCTGCAAATGCACTGATCACAGGACAATATCGATGGGAAAGGTCTGGGCTTGGATACAAGAATTGGCTCGGTGAAAAGGTTCACTTACATGAGTCAAACTCATCTACAACCAACTAAAGAGACAAAAAATGTCTCTGTCAAAGTCTTGTAGAAGGGTGAGACGTCTACAATCAAGATGCAAACCAATGAGGCCTGTACTGTACAACCTGTAAAGGTTGACCCGTCTGCAAAGACTGTACAGAAGAGAAACCCCTCTACTCAAAAACTGTGTAGAAGAGGAATCCCTCTATTGCAAAGGACAAGAACAAAGCTAAAGTCATTGTTGCACAGTCCTTAAAGCCCAAGACTTCTGCTAATACAGCAAAAGAAGTCAAGAAACCCCCTCACGCGCATATTGTCAAAAGAAATGAGTATATAACTCGTTATCTAGCTGACAGGAGATTTGGAAAATCTCAATTTGCACCAAATTACTCTGTATGGAATAGGGGTTCTCTTTGTGTGTCAAAGAGACCATATAGAAAACACTGCTACATGTGCAGTATGCAGCAGAGTGGATGGCAACATCCAAGCAGACGACCTAAGGTGAAACCACAGGTCTACTGCTACAATTGTGGCAAGCCTGGCCACAAAGCCTTTGAGTGTTGGGTACCACGCAAGAAATCTATTTGAGTGTGGATACCTAAGACTAACAAATGAGGATGTATGATCATGGGTATCATGTACAGATTTTGCATATATGATTGCAGGAAGTACAGGATCAAGCATGGTATCTGGATAATGGTTGCTCAGGGCACATGACAGGGAACAAGAGTATATTGCAAGATTACAGAAAAGAACAAGGTCCCTTAGTCATGTTTGGTGGCGGAAAAGCAACTAAAACAAAAGGTTCTGGAACCCTTGGTACACGTTCCTTGATCTTTAGGATTGTTGCTTATGTTAAAGGGCTTGAACATAATTTACTGTCCATCAGCCAATTGTGTGATAAGTATTATGAAGTGGCTTTTACTAATGACACATGTAGAGTCATAGATAAAATGTCCAAAGAAGTCAAACTAATAGGTCATAGATTAGGAAACATCTATGCAGTAGACTTCAACTTTTCACAGTCTGCACAAGTCACATGCTTCTACACTAAAGATGCTGACCTTTCAAAGAGCTTTTGGGCTGAAGCAGTAAACAGTGCTTGTTATGTAGGTATCAATCTGATCCTAAGGAGTCCCACTATACTGCAGTTAAGAGAATCCTGAGATATCTCAAAGGAACTCTTAATCTAGGTATATGGTATCCAAAGGACTCAGATTTCATACTGGCTGATTATTCATATGCAGACTTTGTAGGTTGCAAGGTTGACAGGAAAAGATCAAGTGGTACATGTCAATTTTTAGGTGCAAGGTTGATTTCTTGGTTTAGCAAGAAGCAGACCACTGTCTCAACCTCTATTGCAGAAGTAGAATACATAGCTGCAGGAAGCTGTGTCGTATAGGAACTTTGGATGAGGTCTCAGCTTACAGAGTATGAGCTAAACTTTTCAAAAACAAACATATTTTGTGACAACACGTCTGCAATGGCTATTTCTCAAAATCGTGTTTTTCATTCAAAGACCAAGCACATTGATGTCAGATATCATTTTTGTCAATAAATTTATCATGTTCAGAGTAAAATGTCCATGTCTACTACTCTACTGCTCTACTGCAGGTGCAGATACAAACGATTAGGATTTTTAAAATGGGTTTAATGTTTTGAAAAAGTGCAGACAAACAAATTTGCTCTACTGCTCTACTACAGGTGAAGATGTATACGAGCAGGTTTAATGTTTTCAAAGAGTACAGACGAGCAAATTTGCTCTACTGCTCTATTGCTCTACTGCAAGTGTTGATGCAGACGAGCAGACTACCTGAAACGCACTTAGTTTTTTAAGTGATACAGACGAGTGACTTACCTCTACTGCTCTACTGCACAAGCCATGTAGACCAGAGACAGGTGTCACTCTACTGTTCCTATTTTTGGAAAGAAACTGTTTCATAATTATCTCCTTGATTTACACAACGGATAGTGTAATTCTAGGAAAATGTGTAACGACTAATTTTGGACTTAAACGATAAAAATATACAGTGACTATAAAAAGAGAGGAATTATTTCAGAACTCACTTTACAATTTTTTCTCTCCTTTTCTCTCTTTCTCAAGCGTTCAGCAAACCCTAACTCTCAACTTCTCTTCTGATCGCTCTCAACCTCGCATTTCAATCTCTTCTCTGAAAAACCTTGAAAAATCAAACTTCTAAAACAAAAATGGCCGACAAACCCACCTCTTCAACACCCTCGAAATCATCAAAGCCACAAGTGAGCGCTGCAAGAAAAGATTTGCAAACAGGGATGGTGATCGATTTCGAGACTTTGGTGCATGAATCAGATGAAGTTAGAGAAGTCTCGAAATGCATACAAGAGGCTGGATTAAAGTATCTCTATGAAACAACTAGTCACATATTCGATAAGGAGGTGATGAATTTTATTGAGAAGGCTAGGGTTTCCAACAACCATAAGGAAATTCAATACATCCACAAGAAGCAAGCCATTAAGATCACTGCCGAAGGCTTGGCAAGAATCTTCAGACTTTCCAATGAAGGTTCAAGAATCATTCCCTCCACCGTCATTGCTGAAGGACGGCTTGCCATGCTTACACCAGAACACCAAAAGGAAGGAATTTGAACGATGAGGAAGTTCCTATCTAAGGAACATAAATTTCTTGCTCACGTGGTCAAAAAGGTCATTATGTCCAGAGAATTTTTCGAAGGACCACATCACGCAGGATCAGCAAGAAATCATGTGCGCAATCTTGATAAGGCACAAGGTTAATTGGGCAAGTCTACTCATGTACCAGTTAGCCATTGCAGTAGAAGCAAGACAGCTTCTCTATGGCAGACTGCTAAGCATCATTCTGAAGGACAAGTTAAAGTTGTCAGACGCACAGGGAAGGCCTTGGACGGTGTCGAAGCAGATCAACACCAAGAAGATTGGCAGATTACCAGCAAGTTTGACAAAGGCGAGGAAGGTCCCTGTGACGCAACCACCTCCACCACAACCCAAGGCTGCAGACTGTTCTGCAGTGCAGCAGAGAGCTAAAAAGCAAAAAAAGAAGATCATTCCTAAGGCTCCCAAGCCTCCAAAGAGGAAATTGATATTGCAATCCTTTGAAGAATCAGAAGAACCCACTTAGAGGAGGGCAATTGAAGTAGAAGCAGAGTCTGTAGACATGCAGATCGGAGAAATTGATGCAACAGTGCAGACCAGTGCAGTCGCAATACTACAGACGAGTGTAGTAGTGCAGACGAGCCATGCAGACTTGCAGACAAGCAAAGCCCCTGCTACAACAGTGCAGAAGACTGAACAAGTTGCAGACCTACAGCAGAGGGAAGAAGGTGTAGACGAGTGGCAGGCTGAAGAAACTGCAGAACAATAGATGTTACATCCAATCACTGCAGTTGAGGAAGGCTCATCCTCAAGAACACTTCCTCCAAAGATTCCTGAAGTAGCAGCTCTACATGACTCAAATGTAGCTCTTGAGTTCATAAAGGGAGGTGCAGACGAGAGCCTGCAACACTTCATACTAGGCTCAATGTTGAGTTTTGAAGAAACTCAGGAGGGGCCTCAAGCTGAATTCAGAAAGGAAATGTTTGTAAGGGAATTCACACGAAAGGAGATTGAGGATATTGAAGCAAAACTTTGAACCCTTGATACTTCAACTCAAAAAGAAGTCCCTACTGCAACAGCTGGGATTACAATCAATGAAGATACACTACGTACATCAACATCAACAGCTTTGATTCCCTACACTGACATATCTCTTGTTCCTTATGCAGATGATGATGACGAGCTGGAGATCATTCAAGTAAGGACAGCAGAAGAAGTTCGAGCAGCCAAGGAACAAGAAGAAAATGAAACTCCTGAACAGAGGAAGAGATTTGAAGAGGCGCTTCAATACGTTGAGAAGCTAAGAAGGAAGGCCTAAGAACTCAGAACACAGACAGATGTTCTCTTGGAAAAGCCTCAGAAGGAGGCAATGCTGCAAGAATTTGCCAAGAAGCACAAACTAAGGAGGAGGAAAACTACAGTGAGCAATGTACCTGAGCCAACTTTCATAGAAGAAGTGCAAGAGCAAGTTGAGGATCCGCTTGTTGAAGAGTGGAGGAGATTGGATGAAGCTCTTAAAGTAGATACAGAACAGATCCACAAAGAGGCTGTACTACATAAAGCCACTCAACAGACAACTCCACAACAGACTACTCCGCAGACTAGGATATAGAAGAGAGTAGCTCCTACACTACCTCCAGCTGCCCCTTCCAAGAAAAGGAAGACCTCAAAGAGCAGCAGAGCAAAATTGATTCCATCCGGACCTCGGCAGCTATTCATCGTTCATCTTGATGGATCCAAAACACTGATAGGGGACATCACAGGCATGATAGAAGGTGAAATCGAGCAGATGGTCCTACTGCAACAAAAGGCTGCTCAAACAAAGGATAGGCCAAAAGAGCCTTACATCCTTTTCAGTGGAGTATTGGAATGGAAAGACTCCACAATGAAGACCGGAAGGCACAAACAAGCTCAACTGCATCAAGTTGAGTTCATCCATTCTGCAGAAGTAAGATTGGAGCTCAAAAGAATTATTGACAAGCATGTTCGAGCTGTAACACTTGAAGTCCAGGAGTACCTCTCTAAACCAGAAGTAGGTAGACCACCATCTCTAGGAGGTGATGATGATGGTGGTGGTGATGAAGATCAGGGTGAAGATAATCTCATTGATGACGAGCTCATTGATGAAGTTGCCAGGGAAAGAGTCCCTTTAACTATTGCAGTAGAACCAATAACTCAAACCATTGCAACAGAGGAGACAGCTGCAACAGAGCAGACCATTGAGTCTCAGAAGCAGACCACCTCAGTGCCTGCAATAGAAGAAGAGGATATTCCAGTTGGGACACCTGCGGACGAGGCAGAGTTGCATACTGCTCCATCCTCTACAATCAAGATCATTGCAGAAGAGAAGCAGACGACCTCGACAACTGCAGACGAGCAGACGAGCCTGGCCCCTGCACAAGAGCAAGCTCCTGTAGACGAACCGTTGAAAGCAGCTGAGCCAACTGAAACCACTCCTGCAGACGAGCAACTGCCATCAGACAAGCAACTTCCTCAACCTTCACTTACACAAGTCCAAATATCTGATGAGACACCAGGAGTTCTTGCAGAATAGCCAAGGATTCCAGAAGGAGATTAGCAGACAGCAGAAGCGAGTTCATCACTAAGGATGACTCTCTCAACTCTCAGGCGACATCTGTTGGAGGACACATCTCAGCACACACAAAGGAAGATCTCTCCACTCCACATACAATTCACTCCATAATCATCATTCGGATTGTTGCAGACACCTGAAGATCCCTCTTCTGTCAATTTCCCCCAAGAATTACTGCATGGAGCCACTTCCAATATCCCAATGACTCCACAGACAGCACTATGAATTCTAAAGTTTGGGATGGAAACAGTAAAACTCTCACCACACATGGAGACACCAACATTAGCCAGAACCAGGTCTGCAACTAGGAGAAAGCAGACCGGCAAAACTCAAGAAGCATCTTCATCAAGTGTTGACAACAATTTGCAGAGGATAGCCTGAAACATTCATGAAATCAAGCAATGGACAATAGATGCTCTCAGAGAAGTGATTGGTGTACTGCAGATGAGATGGCAGACGAGAAGGATCAAAGGGAGCACTACTTTGATGTCTTATATGGTCTACTTCAAACAGTGACAAGGCAGACCCAGAAAACTACATGCATCAGTCAGCAGCACTACCTCAAAACCTCTGCAAACTACAGAAGGATGAATACTGCTCATGATGCTAAGTTCAAAAATATACAGCAAACCATTCAAGTTACACAACGACAGCTACAAGCCCACGTCCTTAACAATGACAAGAGACTTGCTCTCTTGGAATCAAAAGTGGACACAACTCTAAGGACTGCCGCAACTACACAAAACAACATTGCAACTGAGCTGGCAGCACTGAAGGCAGCAGTACAAGATCTCTCCCAGAGCTTTAATGTAAACAAAAAGGGGGAGAAGTTTGAGAGGTCTGCTGCAGAGCGAACTACTACAGCAAGGCAGCAGACTGCTGCAGTAGAGCGGACACAGGGGGAGATAGTTCCAAAGACTACATGAGAGGGATCAAGCAGCAGACCTACAACGGAGCAAAGACCAAGGCATGCAGCTGAGAAAACGACTATAGAATAGCAAAGGAAGAAACAAAAGCATAAAAGACCAAAGGTTCTGCAACAGGATTATCCTTCCAAGAGAGGGCAAAAGGATTAATCGATAGGAAAAATGTAAGTTATCTACATTATGTAAAATTTACTTTTAGCAATATATGTAAAGGTGATCTGCTGGTAGAATTTCTTAAAAGTTTTGTTTGCATCAATGTACGGGGAGATTGTTAGGAATGTGCAATCCCTCCACATGTATAAAAATTGATGAATAAAACTTAGGAAGAAATTATTTATGTATTAGATGCTTAGGATGTAAATAGTTAGAGAGTTGTAGATTAGGGCCGTAGATGCAACAGAGTGCAGCTGGGTGCAACAGAGCAACAGGGCACAAAGTGCAGCAAACTGCCACAAAAGTGCAGTAGAGTACGGACAACATGAGTGGTGAAGACTTCAAGAGGGACTAAAATTTGCATGTCAAAGATCAATCACATACAATAGCAAAAGTGTCTCAGGGTACTCATGATCTAGGACCATTTCTTTGTTGAAGGCCTATTCCAGTAGTAAATTGAAGTGAGCCATATCGCAGTGCAAGTATGCAAGCTGAATTGCAGAAGACTGAGTGCAGTGCTGGGTGCAGCCGAGGCTACACTAGCAGGCTGAGCAGATGAGGTCTGGAAGTTGTTGAGTGGGAGCTGAGGTACAGCAGACTGGCTGCAGTACTTGGTGCAAGTGAAGTTGTAGAAAGGCCGGATTTGAAGATTGTGCAGCAGAGCTCATGCAGACGAGGGTGCAACTAGTCCTCCTCGCGCTTCTTCCTCTACTTCCTCAAGCGCTCTATCTCCGTAGCATTTGGTTGTTCTCCCTCCTTTGGTACTAGATCATCTGGGAACGATGAATGGGCCGGATGAAGGATGTAGAAAATTTGGAGTGCGGTAAGGAGGAACCACATCTTGTCTTGCCAACGTGAAAAGTTATTCCCGTCAAACTTGTCGAGTCGCACAAAGTCTATGATCTTGAAAGAGTCGGTGTCCATATTCTCCAATTAGTTCCTCAAAGTTGTTGGGAAGCATGCAAGATAAAAGTACAACAACTATGTACTCACTTCGAAGGGTCATGAAACACAAACGGAGCACCGGTCTTCTTTCTGATCGGCTTAGAATCGCAGGAAACTACTCTCTTTAAGGAATTACCATCTATCAATGTCACGTAGGGTTGCAGGCAAGTGTCCCTCAAGGATACGACTAAGCCTCGACGAATTTGAAGAAAAGCGAATTCAACAAGTTCCTTGGATTCTTCTTTGATGTAGTGAAGAAATCCGGTTTCTCTTTGGATTTGTGTTTAACTGAATGATGGATAAGTTTGTGAAGGAGTGAAGATGAATAAATAGAGGTTGGATGATTGAAAATCATCTAAGGAATGTGTTTAAACTCATAAGAATACTTGTTGGATGAAAGGGCGTGAACCATGTCAGTTATCTAGAACGAGGCACGGCCGTGTCACCTTGACACGACCTAGTTCGGGCCATGTCACCATGACACGGCGTAGTTTAGGCCATGTTACCCCTCACACGGCCTGACCAGGCCCTGTTTCGAGCAAACACAAGATTTTGGGCCAAAAGCTCGCACGACCATGTCAGGTAGACACGGGCTACCCCAAACTGTGCTTCGAGAGCAAATTCCAGAAAAAGAAAATTCCTTTCGAGAATACTAAACACACATACACCAAATAAAGTTTTTGTAAAAGATAAGGTCACGGCTCAGGCCTAGGCCCAGGCTCAGTTACGGCCCAGCGCGCGCGTGCGTGTATTTTGGCCCACTGGCCCATTCACTTTTCATTCATCTAAAGAAGCAAGGGAAGGTCCTACTTATAAGGACGTTTATTCTCTACAAGAATTCCAATGTGGTTTCGGTTTGCAAAAACCCACATTGCTCCCTTTTCTTCAACACATATAATTAAGTTTCAATACACACTTAATCATGGTTATGCATCCCTAACAACATTTAGGGAGCAAATCCAACAACAAAGCCCCCGGGCGTGGGGTCGAGTGGTGCCCGGGCGCAATGCAATTTTTCATGCTACACTACAAAAAACCTATGTAGTTTGCGATGGATCAATTCCGTCGCAAAAGAGAATATTCCGTCGCAGGAACATATTTGCGATGGAATCTGCGATGGAAAGTGCCGTCGCAATTAATGGCGTTGCAAAAGCTTTAATTTGCGACGGATCCGTCGCAGAATATAATTTCTAAAATTATATTCTATATGCGACGGATTCCGTCTCAAAAGTAAATAAATGTTCTTTTAATTAATTCCTAATATAAATAAATAATTAACTAAAAAAAATAATTATAGCCATTTGCGACGGGTTCCGTCGCAAAAATCATTTACACTTTGCGACGGAATCTGTCGTATACTTAATGCATTTAATTTATTTTTTGAAAAGAATTAAATAATTAAATAATAGTATAATATCTATATTTTATTGCGACGGAATCCATCGCAAAATAAACATACTTTGCGACGGATTCCGTCGCATAATATAAATATAAATATTTTACATTATTGCTCTTTGCGACAGAATCCGTCGCACATTGTGAATTTTTTTTAAAAAAAATAAATAACAATTTTTGATATTTATCGAAATACCTGTTTTAAATTACAATATCAAGAATAATTACTCCAAAAACACAAACCAAAATCGTATAGAATATGAAAATACATTTCAGAGTTACATTACATTATTCCATTACAAGTTTACATATACTAATGGCCGGCTAACCCGGGATGTCGCTGCTCCAGAGGGCAGGAATCATCGTCTGGACCAGGAGGGAACCTCAGCATGCCAATGCCAGCCTCCGCCTGGCAGGTGGAATCGGGATCAGCGCCCATCTACTTCATCAGAAAGGCAATATGAGCCTGCATCCGTTCCATAGCCTACTGCTGGGTGAGAACCTGCTGCTGCAATGTCTGCACCACCTAAGAGACTCCAGAGTCACGAGCAGACTGTGACTGTGACCTGGAGATCGCAGACAGCTGGCTCTTCGGGTAGAACGAGGTGGCAGCCGACCCAATGCCATAGACCCTTCCCTTCTATGGCCGTGCGACCTCTATGTACGTCTGGGAGGCCTCTGGATCCAAAGACGCGACCGCTTGTGACTCCGAAAGCTGAGCGAATCGCTCCAAAAATGAATCCTACGAAGTTAGAAAAGAAACAAATGAATATAATAAAACGATAACAATTAGTGAAATAAAGAAGGATTCAAAGTTTTTACCCGAAAACGGGTGGCTGTCTCGTCGGCCATGGGGATGTCAGCTAGCGACTTCCTCGCTAATATAGCCTCCACCACGCTCGGAGTACCCGACTTCTTGTGGGTCTCCACAAAAACCTCGAACTCTGTCGCCTTCCTCTTAAAGCCAAGCTCCTAAAAGTTATTTCAAATAATAAATACTTAAATATTTTATGAAACACAAGATGTGAAAAAATTTTAACTTAAATAATGTTACTTAAAAAAATTATGCGACGGTAAATTAACCTAGTCCTGCGACAGAATCCGTCGCAAAATTCAGTGTAATATGAGACGGATCCGCCGCAACAAAGTGCAATTATAATTTTACAAACATATATACACTAAATTATGCGACGAAATCCGTCGCGAGGTAAATTAACCTAGTCCTGCGACGGCACACGTCGCACAATTCAGTGCAATATGCGACGGATCCGTCGTATAGTTCAATTATATATTTAAAAAAAATTGTATATATATATTGCAGTAAAAATAACGTAGTTTTGCGACGGCATCCGTCGCAAAGTTTTTATTTTTAAAAATCATCCAAACCCTAAACCTAAACCCTAAACCTAAACCCTAATCCTTAACCCAAATCCTTAACCCTATACACGAACTTCAAAACCTTATATTCATCATCTAAATATCGATAATTAAAGGATAACAAATAATCGAAAGATTAATTACGCAATCAATTCTATCTTATATATCTTTGATATATTTATAATTTTGTTTCACTAAATTAATGAAAACTTTTCCCTTGAAATGCATTCAAATGCAAACAAAATTTTTAACTTGTACCTAACTTAATTTTGTGTGATGATTTCAAACTTTAATATGTAACATGTATATTTTGAACGTAAAAATCATTAATTAAATTTTACTGAACACCTGCGACGGATTCCGTCGCATATATTGATATCTGCGACGGATTTCGTCGCGTTAATATAATTACTAAAAATAATTGAAACGTTAAAACCCTAAACCTAAACCTAACCCCTAACCGTTAACCCTTAACCATAAATTTTTCAAAGTTCATTGCGACGGATCCGTCGCAGTTTTTCTTTTTTCCAACACTTAGAAAAATTTTGGGAGGAAAAGTTTCCATATAGCCTGTTCTACGACGGATTCAGTCGCAATTTGGTTTTATGTCTGCGACGGGGCCGTCGTAGAAACTTAATGCCCTGTTTTTCATAATTTTTTTCATATTTTTTTTTCATATTTATTCGACGGCTTCCGTCGCATTTGTGTTTTAGTTCCGCGACGAGCATTGACTTTCCGTCGTAAATTTCTTTCCATTAATTTTATTTTTCTCATATTAGTTTTTGCTAAGGATCCGTCGAAGAACAATTAGTTTTGCGTGGCATATTGTCCGTCGCATTTTTCTGCCGTCGTAAAATCAACTTTTTTTTGTAGTGCTAGTGCAAAACAATTTTTCCTAAAAAAACCATGCCTTTTCACCTACAAACGTGTTGCTTCGGATTTGGGACCATCTTTCTTATATATTCTGTATTCCAAATTAGATTCAAACACATTACTTTCATCACATTCATCATCTCCTTCATTGATTAAGAAATCTCCACAAATCAAATTTCAGTTTCTCTGAACTTTTACAAAAATAATTCCAAAGGGTTTCTTTGGGATCGCTTCTCGCAGTTCCCACATAAAGACTTAGTTGTATGCTGGAGTATTCTTCGTATGTATCCTAAGTGATCTTCGTGTTATGAAGAGGGGATGAATAAATCCTTAAAGAGAGTTGAAACTGCAACACCTCTAATTCTACAGATCGTGTTCTTCTTCCATTGTTGCACTCTTTATTACTACAAATTTTCATAACAATTTTAAGGATTTGTTATCTCAAGCAACATGGAATAAATTTTTCGTTAGGAATAACGATGAACCAAGACGATGTGAAGACGATGAACCAAGACTTTGTGAGACTCGACAAATTCGTTAGGAATAACTTTTTCCGTTGGCAAGATAAGATGCAGTTTCTCCTTATAGCATTACAAATATTTTATATCCTTGATTCGACACTTCCACCAATCCCGGATGATCCAGTACCAAAGGAGGGAGACCAACCCAATGCCGCGAAGATAGAGCGCTTGAGGGAGTAGAGGAAGAAGCGTGAGGAGGACGAGTTGCTGTGCCACGGTCATATCCACATTGTTGAACCGCCTCTATGATCTCTTCACTGACGTGAAATCCGTGAGAGAGATATGGGAGGCTGTGGAGTTCAAGTACAAGGCCGAAGAGGAAGCTACCAATAAGTATCTAATAGCCAAATACTTAAATTTCAAGATGACTGATAACAAACCATTGTTTGAACAAGTGCATGCCTTACAAGTGATTGTGAAAAAGTTAAAGTTTTTGAAGATCTCTTTACCCGCTGCTTTCTAAGTGGGGAAGATTATAGCCAAACTCCACCCCTCATGGAAAAACTGTGCCAAGAAGATGATGCACAAGATGGAGGACATCTCCCTAGAGGAGATCTCTAAGCATTTGTGCATAGAGGAAGAGACTCGTTTGCGTGAAGACAAACCGAGCGGATCTAATGTGCATCATGTGGAGGCTCGTTCCTCCAAACACTTGCAGGTGAAGAGAAATGGTGGGAACTTTAAGAAGAAAATTCTTAAAGTTCACCAAGAAGACCGGAAAACAACCAAGGCACAATAATTGCGAGAATTAGAAGCAAGACTTGTGCCATGTGTGTGGTAAACCAGGACACTATGCAAGGGAGTGCTGATTCCGTAAGAGTGTTGATCTTAAAAATGCTAATGTGGTTGAGGAACACCTTGTGGCATGGTTGTCGGTTGGAGTCTTGTGTCCATGATCTCTAAAATCAACATTGCAAGTGAAGTTACGGGTTGGTGGCTAGATTCCGACGCTACCGTTCATGTGTGCAAGGACCGTGATGTCTTCAAAACATTTGAAGAGGTAGAGGATGGTGAAGCGTTCATGGAAAATGATGTTTGACCCTGGACATCAACTTTACTTTCGGAAAACATTATGTACCAGAGATTATAAAGAATCTCATTTTTGTTTATTCTTTGATAAGAAGGGATTCAAAGTGTCTATTGAATCCGAAAAGATGATTCCCACAAAGAATGGTGTCTTTGTTGGGTAAAGATATTCATGTAATGGCATATACAAATTATGTATTTATATTAATAATAATACTCCTATTGGTTATGTTCTTGAGTCTTCTACTTTATGGCATCAACATTTTGCCCATTTGAATGCCAAGTGCATTAGAAGCATGCAAAATCAAGACATAATTAAAGTAGGTAAAGATGACCTTGAGAAATGTGAAGTGTGTGTAACGTCGAAGATGGTGAAGAGACCATTTGCTAGTGTGGAATGAAACTCTCAAAACTGAGACTTAATCCATTCCAACATATGTGAATTGAATGGAGTCTTGACAAGAGGTTTTAAGAGATACTTCATTACCTTTGTTGATGATGCTAGTAGATACTTGTATTGTATCTACTTAGATAAAAGGATAAAACTTTTGTCATGTTCAAGAAATACAAATCGGATGTAGAGAACCAACTTGAGAAGAAGATTAAAGTTTTATGTTCCGATAGGGGTGGTGAATACTTCTTTAATGAGTTCGATGAATTTTATGAAGAACATGGTATAATTCATCAAAGGACAACCCCATATACACCACAACAAAACGGTCTAGCCGAAAAATAAAAATAAAAATAGAACTTTGGTTGAAACGATAAATTGCATGCTTAACAATGCTAAGTTACCACATAATCTATGGGGTGAAGCCCTCTACACCGTATGTCACACACATAATAGGGTTCCATCTTCTAAAAGAAAATAAATTCCCTATGAATTATGGCATGGTAGAAAACCTAATCTAGATTACTTTAAAGTGTGGGGGTGTTTAGCATATTATAGAGTTCTTGATCTTAAACGAACCAAACTTGGTCCTAGAACTCTTAGAAGTGTATTTGTTGGCTATGCAGAGAATAGCGAATCATATAGACTTCTTGACTTAGAATCACATGTCATTGTTGAATCTAGAGATGTATAGTTCTTTGAAGATAAATTCAATAATGTTTTTGTGATTATAGAAGTAGACAATAATGAACCTAGTGAACCAACAACTAGTGAACCAAAGAGAAAGGAACCTGACCACAAGTTGTTGAGCCTCAAAGAAGCACTAGGATAAGGATAGAAAAGACCATAGATACTAACTTGATTTCTCCCAATCTATAATCTTCTTAGTTGAAGGAGGTAGGTAAGAGATTCTTTTACTAAAATACCTTATGTGTATGCTCTAAAAGATGATCCTAAAACATATAATGAAGCAATTTCATCTAGAGATTCCGTTTTTTGAAAAGAAGCCATAAATAATGAAATGGATTCAATAATGGGGAATAACACATGGGTATTGGTTGACTTACCTAAAGGATCTAAACCGATCGGGTGTAAATGGATATTTAGAAGAAAATGCAGACCCGATGGAACAATACAGGCCTTGAAAGCAAGATTAGTGGCTAAGGGATTTAAACAAATGGAAGGCATTGATTATTTTGATACTTATGCTCCCGTTGATCGCATTACTTCTATGAGAATACTAATTCCATTGTCTTCACTTAATCAACTTCATGTCCACCAAATAGATATGAAGACCGTCTTCTTAAATGGAGACCAAAATGAAGAAGTGTATATGAAGCAACCCGAAGGGTTTGTGTTACCCGGAGATGAAAACAAAGAATGCAAGTTAATCAAATTCCTTTATGGTCTCAAACAAGCCCCAAGACAATGGCATGAAATGTTTGATACCACTATACTTGCTTATGGCTTTTGTCATAGTAGTGCGGATAGATACAGCTACTCCAAGTTCACGAAAGAGTATGATGTCATTGTGTGTTTGTATGGTAATGATATGTTGACCATTGGTACAAACATACTTGGAGTAAATGAAACAAAGAAGTATCTATCATCGGTTTTTAAGATGAAAGACCTTGGTGAAGTTGATATCATTGTGGGTATCAAGATCAAGAGTCATATTGGGGGTTTTTTCTATGAGCTAGTTTCATTATATTGAGAAAGTGCTTACCAAGTTCAATCACCTTGGACTTAAAGAGCAAAATAGGCTTCTGATGTGAATACTAAGTTGGAGAACAATACCGGTAGAGTGGTGGCTTAACTAGAGTATGCAAGTGCTATTGATAGTTTAATGTACGTCATGCATTGCACTTGATCGGATATTGCTTATTCCGTGTGTAAACTTAGTAGATATACTCGTAATTCAAGCGTTGCGCATTGGAGAGCTATTGGTAAAACATTAGGCTATCTCAAGAGAACAAAAAGACTTGGGATTGTTTTATAATAGAGAACCTGCCGTGCTAGAAGGATACACGGATGCGAGTTGGATCACCAACATTGAAGACAACAAATCCACAAGTGGGTGGATTTTTGCCCTAGCGGGTGGAGTGATTTCTTGGACAAGAAACAAACGTATACCTCACTTGACTATGGTGTCGGAGTTCTTTGCACTACCTTCTTGTGGACAAGAAATGGATTGGATTAGGAGCTTGTTGCTAGACATCAAGTTGTGGCCTAGTCCAATTCCCGCCATTTCACTATATTGTGAAAGTGAAGCGACTTTGGCAAGGGCATATAGTACAGCGTATGATGGTAAGTCTAGATACATTGGTCTAAGACATGATTTTATGAGACAATTAAAAAAAGATGGTATCATTATAATTGTCTACGTCAAGAGTAATCAAAGCTTGGCGGATCCTCTTATTAAGCCATTTGGTAAAGACCTCGTGACTAGTACTACAAGAAGAATGAGGCTAAACCCATTCTAAACCGGTAGCGATGGTAACCCAACCCAAACTTATTACCCCGATACTTTGGGTTTAATGTGGTAATAACAAGTCGCTATGATCGGTTGTTGTATTGTCGCAAGGTTTGCTAAAGGAGAAGACAATACTATTCCGTTACGTGCTTAAGGTTGAAGCTTAAATGCTCTTAATGAGATTTGAATGTGCTCTATCAACGGAGGCACAAAACCTTACCATATAAAGTGGAAGTGGTTTCGCTTCTCATGGGATGTTATGGTTTACACCCTATATGTTCATGAAACCGGGATATGCACATGGCCATAAAAGTGCGAAGTGAGCGGAATTCTAATCGTATAAAGGAGAATTATGGTTGTGTGGTACTTTTGGTCGTATCACAAGGTTTGATGGTTTAATCTTCAGACACCAACTAAATCAATTTGGCTTTAAGGGACTCACACTATGGATGATTTAATGTGAAAGCAACCATTCCTTATGCATACAAGGCTCCGAGATTAATCCGGTAAAGGAGTTTCCAATTAAGTGGGGATTGTTGATGTTGCTCCCTTAAGCGTAGTTGTTGGAGCTAAATTATGTTACATAACATGTGACAAACAAATGTGAAAACAAGTTTGTGTAGAAATGTGTGTAGGTGAAATGGAAATGGAGCAAAGGTTGTTTGGAAACCTTTACCCAAATTGAATTGTGGGAAGTGGAGAGAGCCTATAAAAAGGCTTCTCCACTACATGTTCTTTGAATTAATGGTTAAGGCACGTGGGCCTTACACACACACACATGTGCATGCGCGCGTCGGGCTTGGGCTTAGGTAAATGCTGCTCATAGAGCACCAATCGCGCATATATTCTTTTTGGAAAACATTAGTACTAAATCATAAGTGTTTTGTGTCTTAAGAATGTGTGTCGTGGCAAGGAAAAAATGGGAACCAGCTTTTTCATCAAAGCGTCCTGATGCGTGCTATCGTCTACACGTCAAATTAATATTTAAGAGCACCCACTTCACTCTATAAATATAAGATTAAATGTAGTAGTGGAAGTAGGGGTCGAACCCACAGAGAAAGTTGAGAGTGATCAACTAAAAATAACTTAAAGCT
>JAOVYX010017581.1:0-21937 GCA_035668315.1 Drosera spatulata | reverse complement strand
GGTACTCTAGAAGTTTTCTTTTTTATTTTATTCAAATTCAAAGATTGGTTTGATTTTGTGTGATACGAAATTGTAGAATGTAGTAAGAAACATAAAGAAACAAATTGGTATTCTAAAAAAAAGATTTCCTGTAGTTGGAAGCACGACGGAGCCACATTACTCGACAAAAACTCAATCTTTAATAATTGTGGCATGTTGCATCCTTCATAATTATTTAGTTACAGCAGACCCTGATGATGCTCTTATTGCGGAAGTGGACTAAGAACTTTCAGAGCAAGAAGCTCAAAACGTTGCTTATGTTGATTATTTGAGGGATAATATTGCAAATGATATGTGGATGGATTATGTGCTATAGATGTAGATTTGATGCTATTTTTTTAATTATTGACTTTGTTTGTTTTTATAATTGTCTTTGTTATTTAATGTGATTTATCATTTCAAATAAATACTAAAAAATTGTCAATTAAACCTTTTATTTGCATGAAATTAAGCCTTTCATTTTGCTACATGTTACATGTTCTAACATGTTATATTTGTTTTTTTTTGTGTGTGTAGCATTAAATATGACTATCAAAACAAAATCATGTCTTGATACGAAAAGAGAAAATTTGAATTAGACCAATAATATGGATACCTTGTTCATTGATGCAATGCTTCGTGTGCAAAGCATTGGAAATAGACCTAATGAGAGGTTTTCACGACCACAACATATAATAATATGCAAAAAAAGTTAGCGGAGCAGCTGAATCTTTCACAATTGCAAAAGACTCACTTAAAGAATCGGATGAAAACCCTCAAGCAATATTTTTCGAATGTTATAATTTATTTCACGCGAAGGGTTTAAACAACTTCTCTTGAAGTCCTATTATAAAAAGATGGGATGCTACTAAAGAAGTGTGGGCTAAATTGATTGAGGTAACTATCTATTCTTTTAACTTGGAGGTCATAATGATCTATTGAGATCCTACTAAAATAGCTTACTGCTTGGTTTACTAAAATAGTTGTTACTTGGTTTACTAAAGTAATTTGCTGCTTGGTTTACTAAAATATATGTTGTTTGTAGGCTCAATTTTGTCGTGCACAGATGTAGTTCACAAAAAAAAAAAAGTGGCAACTATTGTTTCAAGTACTCAACCCTGCCTATCCATTGTATCTGCTTATAATTTGTATTTAATTCTTAACGTTTCAATTAGTTCATGTCTTTAACATCCATTTAAAAATAAAATAAAGGACGTTGCTAGTTATTACCCAAAAGTATATCATTAGTCAATATATGATTAGTTAGTATATGTTTCTTTTTATGTTTTTTTTCCTCTAAATTTTAAATTTTGCTTTATAGGTCAATCCTAAAGCTGCGGTTTGAAAAGATAAACCCCTTTATCTTTATGATGGTTTGGAAGAATTGTTCGCAACTGACAGAGCTACAGGAAAACATGCTGAAACAGCTAAAGATAGGAATAAAAGAATAGGGGTTGAAGTAGCTGGATCAACCATCGCTGGAATTGACAGAATGATTTGACAGAATGATAGCTCGAAATGAAGCATCTTTAGAAAGTTTTATTGATTTGGATGGAATAGAGTATTTTGAAGGATCATTTACATCTTCTGACGGTCATAAACACCAGAAGAAGAAAGTTAAAGTTGAAACGGTTCAAGAAAAAACAATAAACATGACGAAGAAGATTGCGAATATTATGGAATAAGAAGGCGAGGCATTGGTTACAGCATTTGAAAAATCTTCGTCGCCACGTATATATTCAGGGGAAGAAATCTATGAAGGCTTACGTGAGCTACACGACAAGGATGATGCTTATGTTTGGCTACTTGAAATTCAAGATAAAACGAGAGCCGTATTTGGGTAGCCATTAGAGAGGCATAAAGGTTTTCTGCTCAATATGATGAAGCGTGGTAGCAATTAATTAAGTAGTTGCAAATTTTCATTTTCGTCTATCATTGTTTAGATTAGATAGGTTCTTATCGATATCTAAAAGACGAATTTGTTTTCATAGATAAAGATGTTGATATCATTGTCATGCTAATAATGTTGTAATATCATTGCTCTATATGTGCAGATTTTATGTGTTTTAGTTTTGATGTTTCTGGAGTTAGAAGTGAGAGTATAATGTGTTTAAAAGTAGCTAAATGTACGAATTCATTGTACTCCTATGCCAGTTTGGTCAATCAGATCATCTACTAATAGATTCAGTTTTTCACTTTAGTATTCTATTCTTTTTCTTAAGATTGATTTGAATAATTTCTTTTGCAGGTTTTGATTGTATTTGAATATCGGGCTCAAAAATAGCCACTCTATGTCCAGATAGAACACACCCACAAAGCTACTGTTGCAATTTGAGAATTTGAATCATACGTATAATGGTTAGTTGAGTGTTGTTTTTATTCTTTCTAAATAATTGAGTTATGCTTAAATATAAAAGAAGGATAGGATTGAAAAGTTGATTGTAAATCATGTAATTCTTTCTTTTCTTTTCATGTTACAAACAAACAAAAAGAATAAATTTAAATTTTTTTTCATGAACTCAAAATCATAATTAAAAAAATAATCTTTTTTATCTTTTTTTTTTTCTTTCTTAATTATACTGATTCTCTTCTCTTCTTTTTTATCATATCTCACAGACAAAACATAAAAAAAAAATAAAAAAATCATTTTTATCTCTGTTTTTTTTGTTTCTCTCTCGACTGATTCTCTTTTTTTCTTTTCATCACATCTCACAAGCACAGCGTTAGTTTTTTTTCTCCTTCCCAACTTCTTCATGCACATACACAGTGTCGGTCTGACGCATAGCGAGCAAGACTAAAACCCAAGACAGGAGAAAATGGCAATGCAGAGAGGAGAAGCGGAGCCGCCGGCGCCGGCAACATGATCTCCGGCAACCTTCAACATCGTCCTCCGAAATTTCCGCCTCCGCCTCCTCCGCTGCCGCCTCGCTCCAAGCTCGATCCCGTCGTTCGCGAGAAGGTCTCTAAAACCCTAGCTTTCATCTCACTCGTTGCGTGCTTCCTTTCTCTCTCTCGTCGATGAATGGTTCCTTTTTTGAAATGCAAAGCTCAATTTTCAACTATAAATGAGAGAGAGAGAGAGAGAGAGAGAGAGAGAGAGAGAGAGAGAGAGAGAGAGAGAGAGAGAGAGAGAGAGAGAGGAACTTCTGAGTCAGTGGTGAAGCAAGATTAGGGTTTAGACTTGTGCAATTCGATTCGGTTTCGATCAAAGCTGTATGTGGTTATTGGTTTGCCGGTGCGTTGCATTGGAGGAATTTATGGAGAGGATGAGTTGGATTCATGGACCGAATATTTATGTTAAGGATGTTTTGGTCATACGTTCAATTCTAAATGGAAATAGATTGGATAAGGTAAGGTTTATGTGCACCTTACTCTCCCAGGCCCCGCTCTAAACACGAGCCTTTGGGTTTAGGTGAGATAAGTCAAGTTGAGATGTATGCAACATGCTAGCGTTACATGAATTATAGTATGGAAGAAGCTAAATTCATGAGATATTTTCATTCATGATATGCGTGTGACTTTGATGCAGTAAAATGTGAGGTCGTATGTTTGTTTACTAACTGAGTGTCAGTGTGTTCTCTAGTGCTCGTCCCTATGAATAATGAAATGACAATCTTTTCTGGTTTTTGGTATGCGTTGAAACTTTGCAGCTCGAGATGGGATACTAAATAAGTTGCTTGATATGGCTCATCTTCAATGACTTTTTTTGTCTTTTGTTTTGTTGGATTCAGCGGTAGAAGGGCGGAAGTCCCGTGGTAAATTGGTTGTTAGCCTTGTGTTACGTGTATCTGTATCATTTTTTTTTGCTATTTGGTTCTGGTATCGTGTTTTTTTTTTGTTTTTTTTTTGTCAGAAAGATAAAACGTAGAACAACAGAAGACCATATGATCTCTATAATATGGATATTAAGGAACTTCTATGAAATCTTGCAATGGTTCATGTCGAGCTAATATGTGACTTGGGAAATATGAACACCAGTTGTTGCTTCTATTTTGGTCATTTTGTTTTCTGTATGTCATGTCATTCTGTATATCTCCATCCTGCATTTCCCTCCTTGCTTTGATTGAACTACTTTAACAACTTTTGTGTTTTTCTGTGAAACTCAGACTTGTCCGTTGTTGCTCCGTGTTTTCACAAACGTATTTTAACAGCTTTCCGGTGTTACCTTTTTGTGTGATAATACTTGTCTCTCTCAATTAGCAGTTTGACATTTCTAACTCTAGAATAATTTTGTGGGTTTTTAAGTAACCTGATGGATGGCTTCTGATGAAGGTGGTTTAGATATTTAACTTTGCTTTATTTGGACTAGCTTGATTAGTTTTGGGTATTTTCGACTTTTCATGTTTTATTCAGTTTATTTAATCTGTTGTTCTTAGATTTTCCTAGATTTTAGGGAACTCTATATATATTCTGTTATTTTTAGGATTTGGGGGGTTATTCAGATTGTTTTTTTCTCTCAAAAGAACCGTGTTATTTGATTCAAGGCATTTGAGATTGAAGTTGTGTACTTTGATCTTTCTATTAGTGTTTCACGCGAGAGGGAAGCGAACATCCTGCTGTCGATGAACAGGGGATGAAAACCATCTGGTCTGGTTTGCAAGATCAGGAGGCTGCAACCACAAACTTAGATGAACTAGTTGCCAATATGGTAACGTACCCTTGCTGATCAAGGAAGGGTGCTTGGCCAGATCAGTGAGCAACTGCATGCCCTAAGGCTTGGTGATGAGAATCGAGGCCCTATAAACAATCGGAATCTAGCTGACAACAGGCCTGGAATTGGTCGATATAGAGAAGTATATAGTGATGACTCAACTGATGGTGACTCAAAGGATGAGCACCTGGGCAGAGGATTTCGTGGTAACAATCCTCGTCGTAGGGCAGTGAATAGGTGAAACGATCACGGGGAGAATTTCAAGCTTAAAGTCGATCTTCCTAATTTTAATGGGGCCCTCGACATGGAGGGTTTCCTTGATTGGTTAAGGGAGGTTGACAGATTCTTTGACTACATGGACATCCCTGATCATAAGCAGGTGAATCTAGTTGCTTATCGACTCAGCTTCATCATGGTGGGAAGAGTGCAAGATAATCGAAGAAGAGAAGGAAAGGGGCCTAGAAGGAAAGGGGCCTATAAGACACTGGTATCGCATGAAACAATAGCTCAGGGGATGTTTCTTGCCAGCCGACTATGAACTACATATTTTTCAGAAGTATCAAAGGAGTGTCCAAGGGAGGAAAACAGTCCATGAGTATACAGCTGAATTTCAGCGATTGCCCTACCCTCAAATGCTTCAAAAAACTTAATCAAGGCCTTCCTCTCTTCCACGTAAAGTCACGTAAAGTCGCAATGCATCACTTCCAATTGTGTTCCTATGATTTCTTTCGTAAAGTGATTGTAATCCGTTTTGTACATATCTGGATTATCGGTAAAACTCCAAGGTAATTCATTATGAACAATAAACTCGGCCAAATACTCACGTTGCTTTTTTTGTTCATAATTCCATAAACCACCTTGCTGGACAATTCGGCCAATGTCTATTTAAGTGACTGTTACCTTTGTCCGCGGTGAGCTTAATAATCTCATGGAAACCGAAGGACAACAGGTCTCTAGGTATTTTAATGGGTTGTCGAAGCCAATTCAGGACAAGGTTGATGTTCAGATGATGTTGAATTTGGTTGAAGCCCGTGATTTGGCACTGAAAGCTGAGATGTTGCACCGTGACTCAAGTAGATCCGATACGTTTCGTCGAAACTATTCAGATTTTTCGCAAGCTCCAGTAGAGACGAACCTACCTTCTACTTCAGGAGCAGGTTCAAGTCAGAACAGAGGGGGGAATCAACAAGATAAGGCTACACTAGATGCTTCTGGGGATAAGGTCATGACAAAAAAAAGTGCGGGAAAGCAATCCGCTATTGTCGACCGAGGTAATAATCAGTTCACGAAGCCTTTCTCCAACAAGTACTTTAAGTGCAATAAACTTGAGTGATTGTTCATTGCGGAAGTTCGTTAATTTTGTGGATTTGTGGAGCAGGACAATGAGGACGATGACGATGAGGGTCTTGCGGTGTATGTGAACCCTTGTTTTGCAGAAGAGGATAATGACAACGAAGAGGAACGACAGGTTGGTGTGATCAGGAAGGCAATGCTAACGCCCAAGTGTGGGCCTGATACTCAACGAAAGCAGCTTTTACCTAGTAGATGTGTTATTAAAGGTAAAGTCTTTGACTCGATCATCGATGGTGGCAGTGAAGAAAATCTCATCAGTAAAGAGGTGGTCCAGAAATTGCAATTGCCCGTGGAGAAGCACCCTAATCCGTACAGGCTAGGGTGGGTTAAGGCTATCTGTGATGTGAAAGTCACAGAACGTTGCCGGTGCCTTTCAGTGTAGGTAAATATGAGGATGAGCTTTACTTTGATGTGATGGATATGGATGCTTGTCACTTGCTGTTTGGCAGACAAGGCAGTTCGATGTTAATGCCTAGCATCACGGCAAGGAGAATATCTACCAGGTTGTGAAAAATGGAGTTCGATATACTCTATTGCCTTTGAGGAACAAGTATCAATCCAAAGGTAAAGAAGGGAGGGTGCTCCTTCATTTGTCACAATCAGAGGCTGAATTTGTTTTGGATTTCAAGGAGTCGGGTCTCGTTCATTGTTTGGTTGTGAAGGATATGTTACATGGAGATAGAAGCAATACTCAGATAGTTCCAGCAGTTGTTATGCTTCTTTTAGAGGAGTTTGTTGATGTGTTTCCTGATGAATTACCGGATGGTCTGCCCCCGATGCATGATGTTCAACATCACATAGATTTGATTCCTGGAGCAAGCTTGCTGAATCTCCTGCATTATCGCATGAGTTCCAAGGAAAATGAGATCTTGAGGGTGAAAGCAGAGGAACTAATTCAGAAAGGCCTTATTCGCGAGAGTATGAGCCCATATGCGGTTCCTGCCTTGTTGACGCCTAAAGCAAATGGGAGTTGGCGTATGTGTACGGACAATAGCGCTATCAACAAGATTACTATCGGATATAAGTTTCCGATCCCGAGGCTCGATGATATGTTTGATCAGTTATGCAGGTCAGTGGTGTTCACGAAGATTGATTTGCGTAGTGGATATCATCAGATATGGATTAGACCCGGGGATGAATGGAAGACTGCATTCAAAACACGTGATTGGTTATTTGAGTGGTTGGTAATGCCTTTCGGCTTGACCAATGCACCAAGTATGTTTATGCGAACCGTGAACCAGGTTCTAAGACCCTTTATTGGGAAATTCGTTGTGGTTTACTTTGATGATATTTTGATTCATAGTCGTTAAGATGCGCATGTTGAGCAGCTGCGTGCCATGTTGGAGGTTTTGCGACAAAACAAGTTGTATGTTAACCTAAAAAAATGTAGCTTTATGACATCGAAGCTGATATTTTTGGGTTTTATAATCAGTTCTGAGGGCATACATGTATATCCAGAAAAGGTTCGCGCTGTCAAGGACTGGCCTACTCCTCGCACTGTGGGAGAGGTAAGCAGCTTTCATGGGTTGGCTATGTTGCATCGACGATTCATTAAAAATTTCAACAGTATAATGGCACCAATCACTGAATGTTTGAAGAAGGGGAAATTTTATTGGGGTGAAGAGGCTGAGAACAGTTTTGTCATCATCAAAGAGAAGTTATGTGTTGCTCCCGTTCTTGCTTTGTCGGATTTTCAGAAGCTTTTTGAAGTGGAATGTGATGCAAGTGGTGTTGGCATTGGGGCTGTTTTGTCCCAAGAACGAAGGCCCGTCTCATTTTCCTGCGAGAAGTTGAGCGATGCTTGAAAGAAATGGTCTACTTTTGACAAGGAATTCTATGCTGCTTTTCGAGCTTTGAAGCACTGGGAGCCGTATTTGGTCGGTCGGGAGTTTATTCTTTATTCTGATCATGAAGCATTGAAGTATTTGGGAAGTCAGAAGCGGCTTAGCAATGATATGCATGCTCGATGGAGTACCTTTCTTCAGAAGTTCCCTTTCCGTTTGGTACATAAGTCGGGCGTTCATAATAGTGGCGGATGCCTTGAGCGGAAGAGCTTTGCTGCTGGTGACTCTCAGCAACGAGATCATTGGGTTTGAATTGTTGAAAGAGTTGTATGCGGAGGATCCGGTCTTCCAGGCTGTTTGGCATAAATGCTTGTTGGGACAAGATGCTGGTGACTACCATATTTATGATGGCTACCTAATGCGTGGTAACCAGCTCTGTCTTCCAGCATCGTCCTTGCGAGAGCAGGTCATTCGCAACCTACATGGACGTGGTCTTGCTGGTCACTTCGGGCGGGATAAGGCGTTAGCTGCTCTTTAAGAAAGATTTTATTGGCCGAAGATGAGGAGAGAGATAGAGAAGTTTGTTCTGCGGTGTTATGTGTGTCAAACAGCGAAGGGGCAGTCGTCTAATGCTGCTGTTATCCGTACCGGAAAATATTTGGGAGGATTTATCGATTGATTTTGTCCTTGGACTTCCACGTACACAGCGAGGTATGGATTCTGTATTTGTTGTTGTCGACAGATTTTCAAAAATGGCGCACTTTATACCTTGTCGGAAGACTACTGATGCTTCCAGTGTGGCAGACTGTTTTTCAAGGAGGTAGTGCGTCTACATGGTGTGCCAAAATCTATTACCTCAGATCGCGACATCAGATTTTTAAACCACTTTTGGCTGACATTATGGAGGTTATTTGATTCATCTCTGAATTTCAGCAGCACCGCTCATCCTCAAACAGGTGGGCAAATAGAGTCGTTAAATCGAACACTCGGGAATGTGATTCGTTGCATTTGTGGCGAGAAACTAAAGCAGTGGGACTTCGCAATAGCTCAGGCTGAATTTACGTATAATAACGCTATTCATAGTGCCACTGGGATGTCACCTTTTTCTATTGTTTATACGAAGTGCTCGCGTCATGCAATTGATCTGATTAAGCTGCCGCAAGAGCATGGTGTTCATACGGAAGCAAGGAAAATGGCTAAGCAGGTTCTTGGTGTGCAAGAGGGAGTGAAACAAAGGCTGGAAAGGGTCAATGCTCGTTATAAACGGAACGCTGATAAGCATCGCCGGCTTTAAGTGTTCCAGGAAGGGGATGATGTTATGGTATTCTTGCGGAAAGAGAGGTTTCCAGCTGGGATGTACAACAAGTTACAACAACGGAAATATGGGCCATACAAAGTTCTGAAGAAAATGAACGACAATGCCTATGTTATTGATTTGCCGGGCAGCATGGGTATCTCAAGGACATTCAATGTCGCAGACATCTTTCCCTATTATTCTTCCAATGTTCGTGTACTTCCAGAACCTGCTACGAACTGGACGTTGAGTTCTTTCCCTGGTGGAGGGGAATGATGGAGTTTAGATATTTAACTTTGCTTTATTTGGATTAGCTTGATTAGTTTTGGGTATTTTCGACTTTTCATGTTTTATTCAGTTTATTTAATAGATTTTCCTATATTTTAGGGAACTCTATATATATTCTGTTATGTTTAGGATTTGGGGGATATTCAGATTGTTTTTTTCTCTCTCTCAAAAGAACCGTGTTCTTTGATTCCTTGATTGTGATCACGGCATTTGAGATCGAAGTTGTGTACTTTGATCTTTCTATTAGTGTTTCACGCTGCGTCAGCTTCTATCTTTGATTTGCCCCTTGCCTGTTTGTGCCATAAATGCACAATGGTGCTTTCTTTGGGTAGCCCGACATCGATTCATTTGGATCATGGTACAGGGGTGTTACCTTTTTGGGTGTTGAGTGTGTGGGTAGCCGCTTAGTATTTCATCTCAATCACCTGATTTTTTTTCAGGTTGTGGCGACTGGTGGCTCCGAAGTTTTTTTGCATCTCTTCTGTACTCATTGATCCCTCAAAAGATTTGCTTAATTTGCATATAGGTGGCCATCATACCAAAGAAGACTTTGCAGTCAGACGCAACGAACCAAAAGATGAGGTTCAGATTTACACGTGGAAAGATGCTACGCTGCATGAGCTAACTGAGCTGGTATGTTTATTTACCTGAAGTCGTTAACAGCATGTGTGGATTTTTGGCTTCAGTTGCTCTTTCTTATGGAAACTGTTACATTTGTGATCTTTTACAGGTTAAAGAAGTTCATCCTGAAGCTAGAAGACGAGAAGCGAGATTGGCCTTTGCCATAGTCTACCCAAATAAAACTGGCTGCCTTGTACTACAACAGGTATGCGCCCCTGAACGGAAAAACAAGAGACTATGGAAAAAGTATCCAAAAATATGTCTGAGGTTCTATGAATCAATTAGTTGCTAAGAGTTAGCATGTCGCACATGCATCTACTCCTGAACTTGGCATTTGAGAGAGTGTCTTTTTTTCCATCTTTGGATATCTGATTCATATGTAGATCTAGTTTGTGTTCTTATAGTCATTACTAATACATAGTTGTAGACTGCGAGATTGATGGTTAGACTGAAAAGATATAGTGACAAAGTTTTTTGGAATTGACGGAGATGATGGGAATTGGGATGCACCATGATGTGCATTCTTCTGATGTGGATTCTTTAACAAAGTTTCCGGTGTCAGAGTGGGTACCATGTAGTTAGACGTTTAACACTATCCATATAGTATGCGTAGATTTCGCTTGGCCTTATCATGAACTCATAGATACTCAAGACTTATGTCCTGGAGCCATTAAATAACTTTCTTTTATAGGTGTCTGCTCACATGTTCTGCTTTTATGGGATGGAATTGCTACAGAAAGTTCTTATTTTCTTGGATGTCTGTAGGTGGGAATGACTTGCTCTAATGGAAGCAAAAGGAATATGGATGAAACAAAGACATTGTCTGAGCTGGACTTTCAGGTAAGACACGATGTTCTCACGCCATATCTTTAATATCATGAGTTATTCTTCATATGTAAATGTAACTATAATCTGAGATATAATGTCATAGCTGAGCACTTAATTTGCACTTTTTTGTAGATTGGAGATTACTTGGATGTAGCGATCCTATAGAGCTGGTTGATGTGGGTCTGTCGTGGGAGCATTTGCCTTGCACCTTTTTGTGGATTGGAGATTGCTTAGATGTAGGCGTCCTGTAGAGCTGGCCGTTGTTGGTTTGCCACAGCCATGTCCCTTTTTCTGTTCTACTTGCTAGGTGAAGTTGACTCGGATTAGTATTGTTGAGTTCTCTGTGTACTAAATCGATCCCCTGTTTTGCCATGCATCCGGAGTGATCTAACTAGACAAATCACGAGTAATCGACATGCTTCAACCAATGCGTTTTGTGCCCTGGTCTCTGTTTTTATGCGTGGTTGAGTTTGTAATCTGTCTGAAGTTGAGATTGGAAAGGTAGCCTTGCAGGTACATGTTTGATTACATGCTGAATCCCTGAAAGGGCAGTACACAAAATGTGCAATGGAAATTCGAAATTTTCTGAAACTGATTGTCTGCATTTTGATATTTATGATTACATTAATTTGTTTATGTCCGGATCTATGTCACCTGTTTCAATTTAATGGCCTCAGTTATCAAATATAACAAGGCCTTGATTATCAAACATGTCGGTGATGCTTCATCGCCCTTCCAGGCTTCTGCTTCTCGTTGAAAGAAAATATATTCGACATTCATATATGTATATGCAATGACATTAACATTTAAGTTTGTTAGATCAAAATCTATTTATGAAATGGCAAAAGGAAAATGCAATGATCTGAGCACATAGCTTCCTAAACTTTGTGAAGAAGCTGGATTTGGCATTGATCATGCCATGGAACAATACGACATGTATATTATATACAATTACTACATGTAGATCTAGCATAACATATCAACATAACCTTATTATTTCATTCTAGAGTATATAATCACAGCAACTCAACAGTCTCAGAGAGGATAGTGTCTTAGAATCTCGAAAATCTGAAGCTGCTTCACTTTCAAAGTCCCAAAGGGTGACCCATGTCGATTGTTCTCCATTTGCAAAGATAAATCTGCACTCACGAATACAAAAGTTACGATTAACATACAAGATCAACTTTCAAAGTCCCATGACGATTTGGTCATTACAATTTACAAGTTGTCATCCAAGACGCATGCTGATGGACATGCACGGGCCATTTTTGTATGAAATAGATCAATCATAATGGAATAAAAGGTTTGACTACGAATGATCCAAACAGCCAGCATGACGAAGGGTAGCTCGTAAAAAGAACGGTTGAGCTCTCTCTACTCATGCACGCTGAACTTCCCATCAAGCTACAGGTAAACGCTTCTCCATGATGATCACATGCATAGAGATATTATCACCTAGAACGAAGTCAATGAAAGATAGCAGGGATCGAGAAAGATGTATACCACCAAATCATGCATTGCTTCCTTCAGGCAACGTTATCAGACGTGTTTTTGAATCGAACACTAACTCAGTCCCGCAACTGAAGAAAAAGTTCATAAGATTAGCCTGCAACTAAAAACTTGATACAGATCAAAGGAAAGATGCAGAGTGGTCCTAATAAATGGTGTGAACACGTGGCATATCACTAAGAAGTAGGTCGATTTTCACCGTATAGAATCTATATGATGACGACAAGGATGAGGTCAAGCATCAGCAATTCTATTCTTCTGGATGAGCATAAACTATAAACCCAGCAAGAAGTGAAGCGCATAATGATTTAGATACGTACTCGGAGCACTTCACATTGTTTGTTTTACCACCACTTGAGATAGTCAGGATAGTGCCGAAGAAGGAGGTGTTCTCAGTGCCACAATTCGGACAGAGGCCCTGGCAAATAGTTTCCAATTAGACGAAGATAAAAAAACAATCAGTAACAACGAAAAGCGAACAAGATTCTAGAGTGGCACATTCGTCGAGATCACACCTTCAGAATAAGGAAATCTTTGACAATGAGCCTTGTGAGGACTTGGGATAGATAAACTATCAAGGGCACCGCAGCGAACCATGTGAACAGGAAGCTAAAAGGCTCCGGAAGCTGCAACAGTGGAAATTACATTCACTTAAAACACATTCCGACAGTAGGGCATTCTAATTAATGATGGAATAACTTAGTGGTTTTCGCATATTCATTGATAGTATTTTGATACAAATGTGGTTTTGATCTTGGTTGAACATGTAAAGATCTTAGTTGTTTTCTAACTAGACTTAAAACAAAACAAGCAAGATATCTAATTTGGAATATCAGGACTGCTGCCTCCAGACTAGTATATATATAGAAAACACTATGCTTGTAACATTAACGATTTAATCTTCACCGTTTATTCCTAGATTTAATGGCTAATATTAGAACATATCTCTCAATAGAACAGAACAAAGAGGCTATCCCACCATGCAACTTTACTTGGAAAATGAACAACGGCTAATCCATGTTTTTTTTCCTGAAGTTCATTCGATCATCGAAGGATAGTTCTGTGGCTTCCTCAACCCCTGCTATACAAAAAGATGTATAAGCTGCTATATTTCTTTTCATTATAAGGAAAACCATACCTCCAAAAGATACGTTATCTCGAACCCAGTCAAGTCATCCAGGAAGAAAAACCTGTTTTGACAATTAGATTTAAGCAATCGTAAGTTAACAACTGAAAGGAATAAGAATCGAAGTTCATCGACACTTGGCGTATCAAAAGTGCAGTTTGGGCCTTAAGTCAAAGGAATTTAACCTGTCCAGGTTTCTCAATATTGCAGTTCGTTAAGTAGTATAGATAGATCTTCTTCTTGTCCCATTCAATCAAACAGCCCTATTGCTTAATTCGACTATACGATTACGCCAGATAAAGCAACATGAAGCATTTAAGCACCAACAAATGCTTTGGTATTGCTTCAGCTTAAGCAGCCACTTAACCCATCTACTAAAAGAGTGGTTCACAACTGTGGGAACAGTTGTTTAGGAAAAGGGGATACAAAGCAATGACAGAAATATTGAGTTTAGTTTGAAAAATAAAATAAAATTGTGACTGCTGGGCGTTGATCCCAGGCCTCCACTACAGGGTGTGGTGTTCTAACCATTTTAAACTACAGCCACCAAGAGTATTGGCTGCATATTTTGTTATTTGAACCTTAAAATCAGATGCAAATTTTCCATGATCGATCGAAGGGATCACTGCTGTGGTACAACTTCTACGTCAGTTTCAATATTGTCCTACATGAACTACTCCCTCAAAGTTTAACCAGTTCAGGCTACATAGACAAACTTCGACCAATATGACGGGACAATCAAACTTTGCTTTACGCAAATCTGTTGTGAAACATGGTCGTAGTATAAGTTTGTATTTTCATACTATAGAGGTGGTGGGACAATCGAACATTGTTTGATATAAGAACAAATCTCATGATCAAGGTACGTGTTAAAGAGTATCATTTTTTAAAATTTTGCAAAATTTGTGAGACCGAGGATGTTCCTTTGTTCTATTTGTGGGATGTAGGAGTACTTCTCTTGAATCTTTTGAAGTTTCTATGTTACAATCATTACTTATGAAGAAGATGTGTATATGAATAAAAAAAATTGGTATATTATTGATAAGTAGCATACCCAAGATTAATGCAAATTTTTTTTTCTTAAGCTAAATGATGGAAAGGGCTAAATGCAGAAAGATAAAGTTTGATAACACATTTGGATATGATCAAGATATTACTTACAATGCAAGCGCAATGACAGCAGCAGGAACATTTAACAGGAACATCTTGAAATAGTCCACAGTCAGGTCACTGTATACCTAGCACAATGTGAAGTACACACTATTAAAAGATAGAAACCATTAGAATGATGAGAGGACAGCCAAAAGAAAGTGTTAGCTAACAGATGAAAGCCAATGTGACGGGGTGCACCTTTCGACTGCGAAGACTGCATCTTGGGCCTTCCACAACAATATCACTGCCTTCGATCTACGAAGTGAATGATGAAACATTAAGGTTAGAGGAGAAATGACTTCCAAATAGATGATGATTATACCCATTAGTCTGACTTTATGTCTATGCAATCTTACGTTACGTGCATAACAAATTCCATTCTACAGCGCCTTCCTGTTACCTCCTTGGTGTCAGAAGAGGTTGACATTTCTTTTTGGGGTTCATTTTGAGAGCTCGAAAAAATAAGGAACATTACATTTAGTAAGTAGTTGCATGTTTGATGGTGCTCTTTGAACGCAATTTGTGAAATATGTCCAATCGACGTCGGGACCCATTAGTCTCAACCTACGCATGATCCCAGAGCAATGGTTTAGCGAAAAAGGTACCTTAAGCCTCTGCTTCAACTCATCGTACTCTTTATCTGTCATTATCGGTTTCCCAGCTACGTACGCCATAGAAGCTTCCAGGAACCTCTGCTCATCCGCACCTGAATTGGAATAAGTGCATCGTTTATTAAAATTTGTTTTCGTATACTAAACGAAAAGAAAAAAGAAAAAGATTCCTTTGAGTCCTTGAGAATACATACTCAGCATTACAACACTGCTTCCTTCCCACATAAGTTCTTCCTTGAGATTGTCGAATTCCTCATTCGACATGATAGCTTTCCCCTCATAGTAGAAAGACTATTGGAAAACAAAAAAACTGGTGTTAGTGTTGTAATAGCAACGAAGACGAAAGTGAGTACTCATCAAACTTTGTGTGAACAATGGCAATTTTATGAAGCCACTAAAGATAGGTAAAACACTATTAGTTTTATCATGAAAGCCGAAGAGGACATGAAAATTAATGGAAAAACAAAGAGGTTACTCTGTTGGTACTTGTAGCGCTTGCAGAAAATCTTGCTCAAGCTCCCCGATAGATTTCTTTTCCTTCTTGTCTACACTACAATACTGCAATATCTTACCATCCACAACCTGATCTTGCTCAACCGATCCTGAAATGACAACAACCTCATCGCGTAAAGTATCTGATTTGAGAAAGCAGAGAAAGGCAAAGCACAATGAATAAACATTCCAGATATGCATTGAAATCGATGCGCTAAGAGCTCCATGACATGGCAGAGTATCGATTTCTTAGAGCATAAAGTGTATTGTCACTAGAATACGCTTAGCATGCACCTTGAGCAATCCTATCTTATTCTCATATGTAGACCTTGTTCAAGCTGTGAAACATATATGCAAGTAAGCCTCATAATAGTCCTTCCGCGGTTTGATTAAGGGCCCGTTTGTTTGGGCTAAACGAAAGTGCTTTTAGGTGCTTATATCTGATCATAATAAGGAGGAGCTGATAGCGAAATTCAAAAAAGCACTTTGCTATTTAGTTAAAAAACAGCGGACTGTAACTTAAATTGATCAAAACAAGAATCAGATTTCCACATTGAGAGATAAGCTACTTCAAACTGCTTATCTCATTCAGAATTTAAATTTCTTAAAGCAATTCTAAAACTGACAACCAAATGCTCTCCACAATTTAAAATATAGGCTTAAAGCAAATTTTGACCAACTCTAAGCCCAGCTAAACAGGGCCTAAACTTCAATGAGAGAAATATACTTAAGAGATTAAATCTAGGCAGACATTGTCGATGATGACACTAGTTAACTTCTTTGATTTCTTTCAGATCAACACATGGATTCTCCAAATCCACGCCTGCAGCCAAACTGGTTTAGCCAACTTCTCTATCGCACATTTTGACAAAGGACACCTAATCCATATTAGATTATGTGATACATGAGCACTTTATTTGAATATTCAATTTCAGGTTTAGTAGTTGATTTGATTTGATTTACTAGATGATTTATGTTTATTTCTTAGTTTATCGTACTTTCCTAGTTGAGTTCGTCATGTAACCTCAACTCCAGGACCTTGTGATTATAATGAATAAAAAGCGGACGAGTTGGTTATTGCCATTACTCCCCGGAGTACCTATTGAGTCTTGAACAACTCAACAACAGGCTCCAATAGCCTCAGTCCATGATCAAACTCCAAGAGTCGATCTCTATCCATATCCATTTGTTGCTTCCATATTAGACTATGCATCAGTAACCCTCACTAAATAGCACTCCAAGACACAGTTCCCTTTTAATTTCAAATCCGAACTCTGAATCCTAACATCGCATAAGTGAGCAGAAAAAAGAATTAAAATATGACAGTGATCAAAAGCAAGCAAACAAAAACCACTTCGATCCACAGCTTCATCAAATGAAACCCTAAAAATCAGATTCATCAATAACACAGGCACCCCTAAGCATGAGGTCAGGGTTCGACATCCGAGGCAGTGGAAACAGCCTAGCCTCTCTATTTGTAAAATAGGGATAAGGTGTGTGCATCACTCTCTCGTTCAGAGGTTCCCTTCCCCATGCCCTGCACTTGACGGGATTATGTTACCTGACTGATCAGTGCTTGTCCTGCACGGGCCGATCACCACAAACCTCCGCCTAACCGCAACCCGTCTTCCTACGATCCTCACCGTCTCATCCCTTGATGACGATGACACCGGCAAGGAAGACGAGAGCAAGACAAAGGGTCTTCGATGGATCAAGCCGGGTGTTGATGGTAGATTGAGCCATAATTTAGAAGCCATTATGGATCAGAAGATTTCTTGTCAGCGGGAAAAAAATGAAGGAGGTGGCGGTGGTTGTTGCAGGAGGAAGAAGGTGAAGGAAACAGAGGGAAAGAAAGAAAGGGGATGTGTTTGTTAGGTGGATAAGGGTAACGGTCAGATGTGTGGAGGGAATTCAACCCGGAAAAGATATGATACTGTGATCTGATCGACCCGCAGGTAGTCTGGTTGCGAACCCTCCTAGATTTTATATATATATACTGAATTTTTATAAAATTTAATAAAAAATAATGTTTTTTTTTTGTCAATGAGATTTGTTGTATTAATTGTGAAAAATAATAATAGATGATCGATTTTGTAATATTTCTTTAGATAATAATTTTTTAAATATAATAGTGTTGTAATTATTTTGTCATCTCTAAAAAAAGATAAGTATTGCACTTATTATGTAAGAGAGAGAATATAAATCTACACAATTTATATTTTGAAGAAAAAATGGAAGATCTTAAATCAGTTAATATAACTATCTTTTTTTTTTTATCAAATCATGAAATTTCGTAGATGGATTGATTATTTATTGTTTATTTTTTTAGTTATTGAAACTAAATGTTTCCCATTTTGATAAAAAAATGAAATCAGTCCAACAAATCGTTTTGCTTGTTAGAAAACAAAAAAAAATTCAAGGTTGATTAGATAGTTTGCTTGGATAAGAATTGGAGTATTATTGAAGATATATGTAATAAAAGAGAGTGTAACAAACCCGTACTTAAAACGGCTCCTACGGAAAATCAATTTGGAATCGAAATCAAACCGCAGGTTTCAGTTTTAGTTTCAGTTCTTATGTACAATATACAACTTTTTTTTGACAAAAGGTTACAAATATTATAGAGGAAAACAAATACTCTTTTCGTTTCAAATTATATGTAATCATTTGATTCGATGCGAATATTTATGTATTGAATTTTTATACAGAAATAATAGAACTTACTATAACAACTGTGTAAAATCTTGTTATATATGTCTAATTTAGGATTGATGAGATTTGGATTGTATTTTAATTGAGTATTTAAGTAATTTAAATGAGGTATGATGACATGATAAGTTAAGAGTTAGTTTAGGGTTAGTTTTGTATCCTAGGGTATCAAATGCGATGAAGAAGAATGTAGAGGGATAGTTTAGTCTTTTAGACGATTAGTTTAAATAGGGTCTGTAGAGGGGTAGTTTAATCTTTTAGACGATTAGTTTAAATAGGGTCTTGTATACGATGAACGAATCATCAAGCGAATAACACAATTTGTTTTCTCTTTTTTTAATTCATCTTTTCTTTTTAGTTCTAGAAGCTTTCATAACTTTCTTCAGTTGAGCTCAATGACTATTAGCAATGAAGATTGATCCATGATCAGATATCAACAAATTGAGAGAGTAAGTAGTTGGATGTAAAAACATGATTGATTTTATATTTTTTAGATTAAAAATTTATTAAAAGAGAAAATATTATAAGTATTTTAGGATAATAAAAAAAATATTATAAATATCAATGTATTATGAATAGGAGGGAGCGTATCAAAGCATTACAAATTACAATGTAAAAATATTTATATAACATGAACGGACAACTCCATTCAAGTTCAAACCAGAAAGGGTTTTAAGTCGAAGTAAAAAGAGATTTGTAAATATTTAGTCGCCGTCCGTGGGAATCGAACCCACGACCACGTGGTTAAAAGCCACGCGCTCTACCAGCTGAGCTAGGACGGCTGGTTTTCCTTTGGCTTACTTAAATTTTATTTACTAATAAAAAAGCGTTTCTAGAACAGCCCAGCAACGAACTTTTAAACGTTCTCCTGCAAAATCCCCAAATCAACTAAACCCTAGAAATCCCAACATAAGAATCCTCTTCTTTTTCAATCCTCAGCTCTCACCACAAGTCCCTTCCTTTCAATCATGTCTAGCTCAAACGAGCAAATCGTCGACGTGGGTTCCGTCGCCGAAGCCGTCTCAGTCGAAGACGGCGACGCCCCAATCTACCAAATCGAAAGCCTCTGCATGCGCTGCCACGAGAATGTACCTAAAATCCCATTTTCAACTTCTATTATCGTGAATTCGCTAGTGAAATTGTTTTCTTCTGCACTGGATTACATTGGTTTTTGTTTTTCCAGGGGACGACGAGGCTCTTGTTGACAATGATCCCGCATTTTAGGACGGTGTGTGTTCTGTGTTGGTTTTGAGCTCTATTGTAGTTGTTTGATTGGAATTTGATAAGATTTCATTGTGTTCTTGCAGGTTTTGTTGTCGGCTTTCGAATGCCCTCATTGTGGCGAGAGGTGAAATACTATGCAGATTATGTTAGGTCCCTTTTGTGTCCGATGTTAAACCACTCGAAGTAGCTTATTAAGACCGTTTAGGTCGATTTGACTCTGTGTATGTGATTATAGACAGACATGAGTGCTTATTTTGATAGGTTATTATAAGTTCTGACTAATAATTACTTTTGACAATTAGTCATCGTACACTCTGTTTATTGGAGTCCTAGTGGCTTATTAATGAATCTGAATTACATGTGTACTTATTTTCTAGGCCTGGTTTAGTGAGCCGTACTCGAGCTGTTTTTGGGTGATTGGATCCTTAGATTGTCTAGTTGAATAAGGACTCTCATTTCATTTGTTTTTTTTGTGGATTTCAGGAATAATGAAGTTCAGTTCGCTGGTGAACTGCAACCCCGTGGATGTTGTTACACTTTGAAATTTCCTGCAGGAGATCTGAAGGTTGTTTATTTTTCCCCATTATGTCCTTCGTTTATTTTCATTGCTGGAATTCTAGCTCTTTTCCTGGAATGGAAGTAGTGTGATCTTTTTGCTTGGTGTATCAAAAGTGGATTGACTATTTGTCATGAGGTTTAGAGCTATTTTTGTTATCTTCAAGCTTTAGTTAGGTCAAATAGGAAACTTTTTCTTCAATTTGGAATCCAAATTTTGTTTTACTGTAAGGGTGCAGTTTTAGTCCCATTGAGCAGCTTGTCTCGATTCCTTTGTTCTTATGTGCTGCGGTACTTGTGGTTTCTATTGAGCAGGGAAGTCTTTATGGATTTACTATCTAGCTTTTTCTTTTCATTGTAGCATGCTCTGTGTGTTTTCTGTATTCGTTTGAAGTTGCTTACTGTTAGGAAATAATCTCCATTTCCCAAGAGCTGTCGTTGATTGTCAATTAGCTAATATTTCTGACTCTGTTGTATAGGTAAGAGCAGTACAATATAATTCGCATTTGATAATATGTGCCTTCATGATTCCCCAAAATACTTATCGATATTACTGAAGACTCAAGAGTCAAGCATCAAATTTTTTGTTTCACAATCATCTTAGTTATTGGTGTTCCTTGCAGATGCTTGATCGGCAGGTTGTCAAATCAGAGTCTGCTACTATCAAGGTGCTGTCTTTCATTGAATTTTCTATTTTTTTGTGACCTAACTGTTACAAACAAAATGCCAACAACTTAAATATTGACATAACCAGGGCCAAAAGATCCCATTCAAAGAACCATACTCCCGAAACTGAACGTTTCTTCTCCTCTGCCTTGATTGTGTGAGAAGGGCTATTTGAATGAGCCAGTGGGGTTGTTGCTCTTTTGTGATTGTGCTGATAAAACCCTGGATAGTAAACAGACCTCGTTCTGAAGCAAAAAACTGCGCCCTGTTCAAATTTAATAGCTCTTGTACTTGAGTAATGACTAATGAGCCTCTGACTAAGACACTTCACCAGAAAATCTGATGAATAGGTCAATCTCGTCTCTAAACATTGACAAACTTGTTCTGAAACTTCTTTTCCCTGACACCAGCCTTCTTGTGTGGTGCCAAATTCCTAACCAAATCGACTATGAGCAATAGGGGGTTTTGCCATAAACATATGGGCTGGTTGGTGGATATTCCAATTAATTTTCTCTTTCCTTGAGCTCCTTGACTAGAAAAAAGTTTAGATGTAATTGCAAGATGGTACCATGAAAGTAGCTTGTGTATGAGGCTCTTACATTAGAAGAAACACATTACTTACTAAGTTGCTGGCATAATTAATGGTTGGACTTATTGTCAGGACTTTAAAAATGTTTTTTCTACTGCCAAAATTGTAAAACAAGAACAATAAAAATGTATTAGATCAAATGCAACACATAGTCTTATCTGCTTGTTTTACCTTGGCAAAGATCCGCTCATCCCAAAGACAAACAAGGTTTGAAATTATGGTATTCGACATTCTTGTCTGTTTTGTCCATTTCAAATCATTGCCATACTGAAAGCATTTCTCCTGTAAGTAAGGTGAATCAGTTCTTTGTATTTGTGGGGGGCTCTGTTATTTCACTAATCTTAGGCTCTGCCTAGACTCTAGTGACTAATTCTAAATATTATATTTACCATTGTGCTGTCTTTTTGTTAATGCCAACGCGATTTGCACTTTGATGGGGAAGGCCTATGCACGCTTCATTCTTTTGT